>JAATLQ010031081.1:0-10225 GCA_013421005.1 Heliconius erato x Heliconius himera | reverse complement strand
TATGAAAAGACACAAAATAATGGCGGGTACTAACCGCGAAAAAATCCGCGGATCCGGGGTAATCAATTTAATCCGCGGTCAATTAATTAATCTAAACCGCGACCCGCGAGAAAATCCGCGGAAAATTTTGATTGATAAGGCGATCAATTTAATGAGCCAGAACGCACCAATCCCTACTACTAGTATATTTTAAGTATAACTGGCCATAAAGGTATGATAGAGAATTGTCTGTACCCGCGATCATTGTGTGGTAGAATGCCATTAAATTTATGAACGACTAATATTTTTTTTTTAATATTTTGAATCTGAACCTTTTGAAAATGGTCCATGTCTATGGTTTCAAATCACGATACATTTACTTGAAAATGTTAATATTTCAGTCTCGTCTATTTAATAGAGTCTTGGCGGTGTAATTTTTTACTTTATAAATACGCAATATCCATATTTAGAGGGAAAATAAAATTTAAAGTGTAACGTATTTGGCAGTGGCCATGATGTCTTTTTTACTCTACAAACGGAAACAGCTTTACGCTTTATCCCACATAACAGAAGGCAACTGGACCTTAGTGTAGTGAATAGGTTTTTTTGGTATAGATTTAGCTGTGGATAATTTATTATTAACTTAAATATATAACTAAGTAATTAGCTTCACGCTGTATCCCGCACACAGCAGGGTAGGCAGAGGGAACCTAGTGTTAAGACACTCCGTTCTCCACTTTCCGCCGAATTCTGGAGGCATTGCGTGCTGAGTGGCGGAACTCAACGCCGCGCTTTGCCTCGACACCAGAGCGAAGAAATGAAAATATAAATGCAAATAAATATTTCACTTCCTCGAGTGGGGATCGAACCCACAACCAGTCGATTTTAAAGTCACACTTTGTGCCTCTGCGCTAAGACCGGCCTGATTAACTTTTTAACTTTAATTTTAATAATTCGCACATATTATATGTATAAAGAAAAAAATTGTAACACCTTTAGTTGAAACAGATGGCAAGGCCCTCCAACGTGAATAAATTAAACATATTTAACATTTTTTATTCATACAGTGTTGACAAGGCAGGCCCACATTCAAAAACATCTCCAGTAACATCTGATCGAGCGTGGGCTCCATTCACTGACAACATATGAACTCATTGTGGACGAGTGATGGAAAACCTCCTAAATAATTCATTTGAATTTGCACAGCCTTGAAGCCCTTCTTAAAGTGAAGTGCGTGTACCTAATATACATATACGACAACAAATAAGATAATGTTTTGTATATATATTGTTATTGATTTTATGTATTTTTTTTGTCTACTCTCCGTATGCCGTATATAGCAGGGTAGGCATAGGGAGCCTAGTGTTTAGACTTTTCCGAAGTTATTTTTAAACCATTTCCCAGGCCAGGCTAACTACAGTTCAGGCGCATATTATTTTAAGCTCATTTTATAGCACTTCTTCCACTTTGAGTAGAAAAGCGTGTTTTTATTTTTCTTAAATATATAGATATTTGATTAGGCTTCCCATGTCGCCCACATCAGATGAGGTGAGCAAAATCAGAGTTGTAATGAGTTATGCTCATTTTACATAATATATTACATGGTGGGTGGATGAATCCATCATTGTAGTCGCAATTTTGCTTTTTTATGTAAATTATTACATGAACTTAAAATTAACTTACTTTTTAGCTCTTTCTCACTCAACTTCGATACCACTATGCGTCTACAAGTTCGACAGGTCGTGGGTTCAGTGTCCACTCGAGGAAAAGAAGTATTTAGAAGAGTGTCTTCACTCAACACGCAATGTCTCCAGAACTCGGTGGAAAGTTGGAAGCCGAAGTTTCTTAATTGGAACGGAGTGTCTTAACACTAGGTTTCCAGGTTCCCCCTGCATACCCTGCTTAAATATTAGATAATAATTCCAGCTTGATACTACAAAGCAATTTCGAGATAAATGGTCTTGACAGAGAGACAAAGTGATCTTACAAGGGTTTTCATTTTGAGGTACGGACTATCGAATACCTATAATTAAACATTGTAAACACTATTACATAAAAGTTTCTCTATACATGTACGTAAATATATGACTACAAACCACTTTATTGCAAGGACTGGTATAAATAGCTGGTCTGGAGTGTGGAGGTGGAGCTGAATTTCGTAGCGCGTATAGTACAATGCGTCATGCGCACCGCAAAACATTTAATACGGTTTTCTCAAATGCATTGGAAGTTTCTTGTTTATGCAAAAGCTGACTATTTAGTGTTTTTAGGGTTTAATCAGTTAATACTTCTAAATCAACGTAATCAAAAGATTGATGAGCATTTATACATGTTCAGTTTTTTATCCTCCTGGGACCCAGAGCAGAAATTTTGGGGATTTGAGCTGCGTTTTTTTTTAAATTTTAATTCAGTGCTTGTCAAAGGTTTTATAATAATTCCTAGAAGAATTCAAACACAAATGTGTATTAAACTACTGATATTTAATAAATTTTAATGATTTATAGCCTGAGTTCTATCTCCACCTTAAAGGCCGGCAACGCACCTGTAGCTCCTCTGGTGTTGCACGGGGCCGTGGGCGGCGGTAATCACTTACCATCAGGTGACCCGAACGCTCGTTTGCCTTGTCCTTTTCCATAAAAAAAAAGAGTTTTCATCTAAATCAGGTATTATTGATCTTCATTATTTTTTATCTTCTTGCTATTAATAGGCGATTCTGGTAATATTTTCTTCGCTTGGCAGAACTGATAAATTTTAATGCCCACTGGTAGAGTATCCTGCAACTTTAGTATGATTCTTCCTCCAAAAGTTAAATATTCTGAAATCGTTTAGAGGACAGACTTCATTAAAGATTATTTGCCTTCAAACAATATAAATCCAAAGGTGATCAGAGCAGATTTTTCTAGTCTTTGAAGTTGCTATTAAGTTACTTTTCTTGATGCTAAGGTAAAAATATGGTATTCTTACAAACTCCAGCAGTCCTATAACCATGCCACATCTGAAAATATATTAAATTTCTGCACTACTAGTATTCACATTGACAGGATGTGTTTTTGTCATTTGTACTAAAAAAAATTTTGCAACAAAACTAGCACCCATATAATTTTGAAAATATTGTATTGGTTTTCTTAATACTAGACATAAGATGGTCTTCTAAGTGCTTGATGGTGACAAACAAGGATCTTAAATCTGTTTAATGCTGTCACATAACTACTTTCAGAAATCTTATTCGCCGGAGTTGACGGTGGTTGATGAGACTCATCATCAGACGTATTCTAGTCTCTATTACTGCCTATATCTTAGCTTCCTTGTTCATCTTCATCCACGCCAGGATTTATTCTTTACAATCGGGGATATTAAACGCTATGAAAATATAATAAAAGGCGAGATTATATAAGCTTGGAATCACTAAAAGTGAGTGGAGTAATTTAATGAAACCTACCTATAATTATGAAGATCTTATTATGATAATTGTAGAATTATAAGATGTGGCTTTTTAAAAAAAAAGGTAAAAAAATAAAGTTTTCCTTTAAAACGCTTACTATCAACTTAAATTACATTACTCATATACATTATACATTAAATTTATATTATTTAAAATATACTGCATCAAATCTAAATTATAACGTAGACAATCTAAGATGCAGTAATGATCGTGGGGTATTAATCTAGTATATTTGTCACATCAAATTTCCCTAAATGTTATGAATCCCTAGTTCTCAAAACCATTTTATAGGATTTCCTAAATTTCATGTGACAAAATGGCATTGAATAAGAAGTGGAGAATGAATTGTAACATTTCAAGAAATTAGGTAATATTCACTGTGCGTTTCACTGTTGATGACCATTGCGTTGCAGGGTAAACAGCTCAGACCATTACTTGGAACTTGAAACCCAAGGGCTGTCTAGGCTTAAGCTTAGACCTTTGCTCGCCTCCTCTGCCACTCTGGCACTCCTTTCGACTCTTAAACAAATTTGAAAAAAGTATGTATACAGGGTGGAAGTGTCAGCACCACATTAAATGAAACCACAGTTTTAACTACTCTATAAAAGCCTAATATAATTCAGAAAAAAAAAATCCCAAATATGAAGAAGTTTTTTTTTCAAACAAAATAAATAATAAAATTGTCATTTTAAAACAAAACGCCATTTGTAAGGATGACGCACGCACACATAAACCTATCAAAGGAACACCGCCGCACACGCCTCATTTCGAAATCGAGTCGTATGTATTGGCGATAAAGTTCAAAGTTGTTTAACCTTTACTAGTATTTTTGTAGTAGTAAGTGTTTATGTTATTGGGATCTATACATAATCGCGTCACACGAAATACAGGTATGGATAAAAATATAATACAATGTAAAAGATGAAATCCAACCGCTATTGAAATTTTCAATGCATACAAAACGTGCTTCATTTGCTCTATAGAGCATAAGAGAGAGAGGTTTAATGCGTGATCTATTTTTGAGAACTTTCCGAGTGCGATTGAGGTCTATTCATATTATATATATATATATATATATATATATATATATATATATATATATATATATATATATATATATATATATATATATATATATATATATACATCACACAAAACACGCACGTGAACGTGTTAACATAATATGTTTTTGTATTATTTGCAAGAAAAGGGGTGGAGACGCTCTGTTCTTTTCTCAGGTCACTTCATTCCAATAATTGATTTTAAACAAAGAGAAATGTAACGAGCCTTTATGGAGAAGACCTACGTATAGTCGTACGCTGTAGCACCTATGGCGTTAGCCTTTATATTTCTACAAATATGCATATAACTCGGTATTGTTCGGATTCAGATCAATACCGAATTATTTGAATTAAAAAAATATTTCACTTTGTATGTTACACGAAAAGGAGTTAATTTATGTGTTCAGTAAAAAACGAGCTATTTTGCATACAATGGTTTTGTTAATATTTAAACACATAAGTAAAATAAATTAATAAATCAGCTTCACGCTGTATCCCGCACACAGCAGGGTAGGCAGAGGGAACCTAGTGTTAAGACATTCCGTTTTCCACTTTCTGCCGAATTCTAGAGGCATTGCGTGTTGAGTGGCAAAACCCGACGCCGCGCTTTTGCCTCGACACCAGAGTGAAGAAATGGAAACATAATTTAAGTAAATATTTCATCTCCTCGAGTGGCGATCGAGCCCATAACCAGTCGGCTTTACTGTCACATTTTCTGCCGCTGCGCACTATGGGAAATCGAGGTCGGCATCAGATCAAAAATCGATAGCTTTTTTATTTGTTAAGATAAACAATTGAATTTTTGCACAAGCATAAAGTATAAAATAGCGCTTTAGGTAAAGTTCAGATATTATACGATTATTGGAGTAAATGTACCCGTATATATTAAAAAAATATATGAAAAAGTTTATTTAATTTCCGCACTATTTATAGCAGTAATAAAATGTATTATTAAATTAGTTTATTAAAAAGCAATATTTCTTACATAATATAATTTTTTAACCTTAAAATTTCAAAATAGCTAAAATAAAAGTAGAAACATAGAGTGTCGCCACTAGATTCTTTCTGTGTTAAATCCAGAAAATGAATGCACAAAAAAAAACTATTTTAAATGTTGGTTCTGTTGCATATGAATACAACCAATGATCAGTAGCGAGACTGGATGGAGATGATATTTGCGGTCAGACGTCAACATACTGAGTATATAGACGTGTAGAGAAAGGCGTGTGAACTGCAAAAGGCAATCGGCTTTGTGGGCTTCTAGCCATTGTTAGAACTTCTAAGAATATTGCTTTTTGTTTTATTTCTAAGTATATCATATGTTGTCAGATTTTATCTTGGGGAAACGAAAGATATTTAAACGTTTGAAGTAAAAGAGCGAGATCCTTTCGTCAAAAGCGGGACAATAAATATTGAGAATCAGTTGTTTTCAGTACTGATCCATTTATTTGAGTTTTAAATAAAATATGTTATGGTCATAGATGAAATATAGGATGTTTTTAATGAAAAAACCTCTCTACGTATTTAAACAATAACTTTTTGTTTCTTTTAATTTCACGCTGTATCTCGCACAGATTCCTAGGAATTTGTGTAATGACACTTCGTTCCCACTAGGACACTTCCGTTCCCCCCTTCCGCCGAATTCCCGCCGCGGAATTGAGTGAGAATTTAAATATTCATATTTATTTCGGTCTCAATTTATATATAGATTGCTTTTAGTTTTTATTTGTTTTGATATTAAACATTAAAATAATATTGAGAAATTATTTTTAACGGAGTGTCTTAACACGAGGTTCCCTCTGCCTACCCTGCTGTGTGCGGGATACAGCGTGAAGCTGATTAATTTTTTATAGAAATAAACTTTAAATACATTTGCATACATACGAGTAAGTACCTATTTTATAATTCTGTAACTACTATTATTTAAGCATATTATTGAAGTGTATATAAATTGTTTATATTGCGGGTCAAGCAAAATATTCGCATATATTAAAAGCTAGTCTTAGGTAACGATGATGATATAAGTCTATATATATAAACATACGGTCTAAAAAAACTCGGCAACTGTCAAAATGGTATACTCTTTTATATTATCTATACTTATAATAAATCTGTAGAGAGGTCAATTCTGTACATGAAATATATTTTCAAAATAACTATCAGAGGGTGATTAGTGATCGATACTGATACCAAAAATACAATCAGTAAAATTTTTGTCTGTCTGTCTGTCTGTATATTCTTTATAGAAATAAAAACTACTTGATGGATTTTAACAAAACTTGGTACAGTTATTCTTCATACTCCTGGGCAGGTCATAGTATACTTTTCATCACGCTACAATCAGTAGGAGTAGAGCAGTGAAAGGAAATGTTGGGAAAACGGGAGAAGTTACTTGAATTTTTAAGCTTCCGTCGCGTGTGCAGCCTTAATGGTTAAAGCTACAGCGAAACCATGTATGACGGAAATATTCTACATAAAATTATAAAAAAAATATCCCAAGACAGTATATGTCTATCTTTTATGGTTGACTCACAAAATCATATTAGAAGTCATTATAGTTGTCAATCAATTCCGCTTATTAAATCAATCAATCAATCAATCGTGTATTTTAAGCGGGCGAAGCCGTGGGCGGGCCGCTAGTTTCTTAATAATACAATTTTTTTTAATATTTATATTTTTTGAGTAAAGGAAACAATAGCCGTCTATCTTATTTGACTGTTTGATTTGATTAGTTTTGTTCTGCGTGAATATTAATTTGGTATAAAAAATATTTATTAAGTTTTATTTTTTTCTAAAATAAATTCTGTTAATAATTATCTAATTTATTTCGTGAATAATTAAGTAAGAAAATGAATAAATAATTGTAACAAGCGCATAAGAATTTCTATGTAGCTTAGTTGGTCAGGGCGCTTAAACAGTTTCCAAAGAAGCGCGGGTTCAAACCCTGCTACGTATAAATTTTATACGGTTTTTTAATAAACATTTTTCTTTTCTAAGTGTGGATTTGGACTTCAAAAATGTTAAAAAAAAAATTAAATGTAGTCGGTAGTTATTTTGCTGTTATGTGAAAAATAAAAACCCGTATAATTCCATCGATATAATTCGTCCTAGGCGCCAACCACGTGGGCAGATGGCGCCGGCGCACGCGTAACGTACACAAACTTTACATATAAATTTTATTGTTCATGTTAAGACGTCATAACTGATTATTATATTTACAAACATTTTGGTTTCGTACTTCTGAATAGAAATCTTTATTGAGTGGTGTGCGATAAAAATACTTTTTATGTGTAACTGTGTCATTATTAACCGACTTCTATAAAAGAGAGTGTAGAGGAGGTTCTCAATTCGACTGTGTTTTATAATGAAAGTTTGAAATTTCAGTTTACAATCGCGTGATAAACGCATTTTGTACACAGTCTTGGTTTCATCTCTGGACAGTTGCACCTCAGTATCAGCTTGAACCATTTTAGCGCATACATCGTAAAGCCATTCGAATCGTGGGGGACCCAATGATCTGCAAAAGTCTTTACCGTATTTATAAAGGGGTGTGTCGTGGGGAACACTGTGACCAACTATTTGACCCACCTGTCACTGAATTTTCCAACAGCACAGTCAATCAAACGGCCAAATATCATTCTCACCATCTGGATACGTGGCACTCTACTACTGTGCGTTTTCGTGGGAACTTCCTTCCACGCGCCACGCAACTGTGAGATGGCCTACTTGCGGCAGTGTTTCCAAGTCGATTTAAAGGTCCATCCCATGATGTCATGGGCACCTTTAAAAAGCGCGCCGCAGCTGGCACCTGTAGCACCGTATGGTGGTGTTATACGGGATCGTGAGCGGCGGTGATCAGGTGACTCGTACGCTCGTTTGTCTTGGCTTTTCCGTAAAAGTTAGTAAATGAAATAAATAATGTTTCAGAAATTCATTCTAATATATTTTATGGCTTTTCATTAAGAAATAACCAATTAAAATCAGTCCTTTATCACTAAAAATGTAACAAAGTAAAATAAATTCTGTCAATAATTTATGATTTTATCATGTAATTATTATAATGGTACATTACGATATTAAAATGTTCCGCATATATGTTCCTGAGGTCTACTTGTCTAGTGTTCATATTAACTTGTCTTCGTTACAGAAATGATTCGTAAAATTAATAAATTCTTAAAATTAATCCATAACGAAATGTATTGCGTGTATAATGTATTGAAAACAGGATTAATGTTTGGATTATATTATGAGACAAAAAAATCTACGAAAATCTTTAGCATTTTAGCAAAGCTGTACTGTTTAACTTATATTAGTAGTACTACGATTATATATTTGTCAATATTTGCTTGTCATAGATATACTACGACAGATACATTCACATTTATAAATTTAGTTATGACTGTATTTGAATGTACTTGTAACGCCCTGGTTGCCATGTGGACTAAGAAAAAGTTTTTCATGGACTTCTGTGCAGGCGTTCAAACGATTGATAGACTTATGAACGTCAGCATATAAAGCATCATCGATTTACATCTTATATTCTGTTATGATATTTAAAATCCTTCACGCTGCATATTTTTTTGTGATGTTTGGCTTTTTCGATAAAATTATAGATATCTCCTTAAACTTAATTATAATTTCGAATTATTTCTCTAACTTCACTTTGACAATTATGTACAATATTTTTTGGTCAAGAATGAAACTTATTAGAAAATCATTACAAATTAAACTTAACGCAAAAGATGTTGATGCAGATACGAAAATGAGAATTATAAAAAAAATTATACATGTTTACAAATTTCATATGGATAACATTAAAAATAACAGCAGGATACCAATAATGTTTGTAAGTACATGCTTAGTTAAAATATATTTACTTTTAGTTATGTTTTTATATGCTTTCGAAACTATAAATTATTTTATTAATTTTTAAAGTGTACGTGAGGCCGGTCGTGGCGCAGCGGCACGAGGTGTGACTGCAAAACCGACTGGTTGTGGGTTCGATCCCCAATCGAGGAGATGAAATATTTATTTATATTTCCATTTCTTCGCTCTGGTGTCGAGGTTAAACGCGGCGTTGAGTTCTGCCACTCAACACGCAATGCCTCCAGAATTCGGCAGAAAGTGGGGAACGGAGTGTCTTACCACTAGGTTCCCTCTGCCTACCCTGCTGTGTGCGGGATACAGCGTGAAGCTAATTTTTTTTTTTTTTTTTAAAGTGTACGTGATTTTTTTTCAGATGTTCTATGGAGTTATATTTCATTGTTATAAATTGATAGTATATATTTCCAGCTCTTTGATAAACATGCAAGATTTAGTAAGTTCTTTATGATATAATTATTATAATTGCCCTTTAAAACAGATTAATACTATGATGGATAATAGCGAGTTACGGTTCTATCCCGGTCCGATCTCAGTCTGTCGTTCGGTGCAAGTTCCGGTCTAATAACGTGTTGTAACGATCCATACCAGAACTAATTGTGTTGGTTAATAATATAATTAATAAAAAAAAAAAACATTTATAAAAAAAAAATATTATAAATATAATTTATAATATTATTTAATTATAGCTTAAGATAAATACAATCTTATAAATAATAGTTTAGTTCAGTTATTTAATTACGCGTTCCGTTCACAAGTAATATTGAAGTGACGTAATATACCGTAGGTAAAATACTCAGATATAAAATATATTTATTAAAAATAATTTAATAATTATAATGAAACGCTATGTATTATAATT
>JAATLQ010031080.1:0-10223 GCA_013421005.1 Heliconius erato x Heliconius himera | reverse complement strand
ACAAACACTTATTGTGGTACGCCTTTTTACACTTTGAGCAGCACATAAAATCCTCATCCTCATTCTTGTCTTCACAACAATTCCAAATTCTGTTTGATGACATTATTGATGGAGACACTCAACGACAAAAAAAAAAAAAAAAACAATAATTAAAAAAGAAAAAAAAAAAAAAAGTTCCCTTTGGCAGATATCAGAACGCTGTCTTGAACTCGGATCGCATGTGCTAGTAAGCTGCAATAATTTTAACAGCTACCAATTGCGCTAGTGACTATGTTTTAGTTGTGACAAAAAATCCTATGTAGATATCAATATTTAAGTTGGAGGTCATGACTTTCTAATGCAGGTCAATGACCGTACTTGACCGCACTTGACCACACATATTGTTCTTCGTAAAATAGTCCAAAAATGCACTTAAAACGCTAATATAAGCACTTTATCAACGATTACTTCGTAGAAAAACACTTTTTCTATAATTTTAATACTTTTTATACAACTTTAACGTATTATTTTGGATGAACAGCGAATTTAAATTTAGAGAGTGAAACGGCACACGTCTACCTTACGCGGTGACAAGATGATTTAAATGACGAATGTCAATGTTTCGCTTTGTCCCTGACCTTCACGGCAAAATAAAAATAAGATAAAGATTTTTTATAGATTTATCTCCTTATATCAATTTGCACACTTCACCATATAATTCGATCTGTTACTGAAGACATTTCTAATGGACGTAGTGTGGGAAGATCTCAATGATGACTAATAGTTCATTATTAGTGCTAGTTAATTGATCGGAAACAGCACTTTTCTTTACAATTTCTAATACTAAGCTGAGATATTAGCGACGGAATAAAGCATTTATTTTAATTTTACTTCTCGAGTGGGAGGAAATTTCATTTATGTTAAATTATACAAAAGAAAATTTCAAAATTAAATATTTAATATCTTTTATTTCTTCGCTCTGGCACAGCGTTGAGTTTCACGCGCAATACCCTAATAATTCAGCGGGAAAGGGAAACAGAAATGTCTTAATGAGAATGGAGTGTCTTAACACTAGATTCCCAGGTTCCCTCTGCCTACTCTGCCATGGGCAGGATATAGCGTCAAGCTAAAATAAATAAACATACTAATAATATATTTATAAGAAAATCGTAATAATCGCCGTCATAATTCGTTCTTTAATTTCCGCTCATTTAAAAAATTGTGTACAATAAAGAAAAACCACGTTTTTTAAGTAGCACCTTACGTGATATATTGTAAATATCTATATACCAAAATCTACGATAAAAGAAAATGCATAAATATCCAAATGCGTCGTGATCACACCCATTAAGGAGCGTTAATAAAAACTGTGGATGAAAAATTGCCGTCAATTATTCTTAAAACAAACGCTCTCTAGTCATTCCTTATTGGAATATATTTATTTATGTTCTGTGTAATCAATCAACTTGGTTATAAAGACTATCTGAATAAAAAATATATAATTTTATTTCGAATGAGCTATTCGTGAGGCTTCGCTCTGGTTTCCAATCAAAGCCCGACATTGAGTTACGCCATTCAACACGCTATGCCCTCAGAATTAGGGGGAATTCGGGGAACGGAGTGTCTTAACACTAAGCTCCCTCATCTTGCTACATGCGAGATTCATCGTGAAGCTAACAGAATAAAAAAGAAAAAAGAAAAGAATCAGCTACTCTGTAATTGATACCAATGTCTGATTTTAAAAAAGTTATGATTGTCAGGTCAAGCGTCATTGAAAAAACTTATGTCTGCCTTATACTGAACAAGTAGATAGAAGGTTTCGAAGGATAATTGGAAGGATTGATACATTCAAATAAAACAATGTAAAAGCCGCTCTCTTCTTCATCCGTTAAAAAATAATGATGTTTATTTTTTTTTTCTTAACGCGCATCCCGTACATAATAAGGTAGAAAGGAGCCTATAAACCTTGTCTTAAGACACTCCGTTCCCATTACGACAATTCCGTTCCCCAGTTTCTGCCGAATTCTGGAAGCATTGGGTAACGAATTGCGAAACTCAAGCTACCGGTGCAACAAAGCCTGGACACCGGAGCGAAGAAATGAAAATATTTACAAATAATAATTCTTTTCCTCGAGTGGGGATCGAACCCACAACTGTCTCCCTTCTACCCCTGCGCCACAGCGGCTTCAAATTTTCGAACCTTTAATGGATTACATTAAAATTTCTACAAATATTTTACAAGTTCGTATTGTAATTAAGACGTGTCTAATTAACACTGCTACGCGTGAGTCATGGCGGTTGTAGCTTTTTATACAGTCATTTTATAGTTAGTTGAAGTAATATTATTTAAATAAAAAACAGCTCTATTCTTTTTGCATCATAGCAGGGTAGATTATTATCATATGAGGTCGGCGTTGAACGCCATATACTCTTAAACAAATAAAATATATATTTCTTTTTTTTGGTTCCAAAAAATTTGCAATAATAGAATTTTACAATTTTCTTTACACTAGCGACTGAAACGCGAACTACAAAATCTATACATAAATTGTAGCCTACATTGATATTCTCATGTATTTAAATTATAATTTCATCTTAATCCGTTCAGTTATATTTACTTGTAATCGGAATAAACATCCATCCTCCCAAACTTTCACATTTAAAAGTTATAATATTTATAAATCAGCTTCATACTGTACCCCGCACACAGCAGGGGAGGCAGAGGGAACCTAATGTTAAGACACTCCGTTCCCCACTTTCCGCCAAGTTCTGGAAGCATTGCCTGTTGAGTGGCGGACTCAAATTTATTAGGAGAATTAGTCAAACTTTAACATTGACTTTTTATATCCCCAGCTAGCGCAAAGTCACGCGGGCCACGGTGTTCTGGTCGGCGGGGGCGTGCTACAACAGCCGCCCACACATCATTTGCTTACACAGAATTCTATATTAGGTTTGTATTATATTATTTATTTTTTTGTATATTTTATTTATAAATAGTTATACTAAAAATATTGAAGATCGTGAGTTACATCTAGGCAGAGGGCAATTTGTATGGTATGATACATTCATTGATTCTAATTTCTAGAAGGAACTTATTAACTAACTTAATTAAATTACTAATAAACTAACTAACTAACTAAATCAGGCGTTACTAACTCACTAACTAACTAACTCAGGAGGAGGTGATATCCTCGGTCTAAGCAGCCCAGTGCTAGGCGGCATGTTGCACGCCCACCCTGCTCTACGAGGCGTGAAGCCGGCCGCCGTGCACGCGCTCGCAACACAAGGTCGGTACGTTTATAATTTTATAGTTGATATTTTTTTTAGCTTCACGCTGTATCCCACACATAGCAAAGGGAACATGGGAACCTAGTATTAAGACACTCCATTTTAATTAAGATATTTCCATTTCCCGCTTTCCGCCGAATTCTAAAGGCATTGCGTGTTGGGTGCGGGACTCGACATCATGCTTTGCCTTGTTACTAAAAAGAAAAAATTGAAAATATTTCAGTCGCTCAAATGAAAATCGAACCCACAATTTATCACGTTTACAATCGGATGGTTGTGGCCCTAAGTCACGACTCACCTTACTTAATATAAGTCTGTTTTATTTTCTTTGATAACCTGCTTATATTAGCGCTACTCAAAAGTTCATAACTTTATGTTTCCTGGCTAGTAAGACGAAGCAAGGAGTTGGTTTTCGTAAGGTTTCATATTGTATCGCATAAGGAACCTGTGAACCTAGTGTTAAGACACTCCATTATCTATTAAGAAACTAAGAATTTCCAAGGCATTGCTTGTTGAATGGTGGGACTCAATACCGCACTTTGCCTTGTTAGCACAGAGAATCAAACTCCCAACCGTTGCGTTTTGATAAACATATGAGTCCGTCGTGTCGTAGGACAAACAGTTTATTCTTTAACTACTAAACGCACAAACTCCGCATAACCACATAACTAACTTAGACCAGCACTAACTGACGTCACGCCGTTAAAAGCTCCGCGAGGACGTATCTAGAGGCTGCGGAACCAACAGCTCAGTCTCGAACACGGAATTGGGTCGAGCGATGTGTTGTATGAACGATTTATCAAGTTTAAAGTACGCTCTGATATTAGTGTTACTTAGTTTGTGAAGGGTTTTATTTGACTACCTAATGGCCCAGAAATTACGTTGGTTTAATTATGTAAAGTATAAGGTTGTGTTCCGTCCAGTTTTTTTTTTAGAATTACATTTTAAAAACAAATGTTATATAGTGTTATATAATATAATCTTTTTTGGAGGCAGATTGTTGTTTTTTATTCAGATTATATGAGAAATATTTAAAACATAGTGAGGAATTATTACCGTAACTTATTTTCAGTTCTTCATTCCAGTAAGTCAGGTTCCAGTGTTGAGTTTCGTTTCTATAGATCAGGTAGAAAGCAAATCTGATATATTTTTACAAAGTTAATGTTTTATTTTCTTTGATAAATACATACAATTTTGTATACAGATAAAACTGATTTTAGCTGTATACAAAATTAGCTGATTTAAAAAACTCCTAAAAACCGTCGAAACGCTCGCCTAAGTCATACTTTCTAATCAAGCTACGTCGAAATTCTTATATGCTTGTTACAACTTATTTATGTTGCTTCTCCATGCCATCTTCAAATTGAAAACATTTTTTTCAGCAGGGTACTGCTATGTGCGGCATACACTGTGGACCTCTTAGCACGCCTACTCGCTGTTAGCTGTAGTTGTTATTTCATTTTCTCGATTGGGAATAGAACCTACGACCTCTGGCGCTTAGAGTCGCACGCTTGTGCCCGTGTTCCATGACTGGCTTCAAAGAAAACAAAACTAAATTGCCAAAAAATAATGGCCATACACAAACAATGGACGAAGGCTGTTAACGTTTTGTCTCAAAAGCTCCCTCAGAACGTAGCATTTTTATCATGCTTTTATCAATAAAGCTTTTGTGATACAAAAGTTGGTAGCGCTTAAAATTCTAACGAATATAATGTACCTACACCGCGATTTTAATGACGTCGTTTTTGGGTACAATTTTCATAAATATTTTAGTTCGTTTCAAAAGAAAAGACTTTTTTGTTGTTTTTTTTTTTGTTATTTTATGTTTATATGAAATGAGTTCATTTTACAAGAAAACGGAGTCGTCATTTTCACCAATAAAGAGTTAGGAGTTCTATGGAATGTCTGATCACTAACATGCTATGCGGATGAAACTAATGTAATAATTTACTGCTATTTAAAATAGGAAGTTGCTGAAAATAGTTTATCTTGACTTAAAAATACAAATAAGTTTAAGTTATTATCTAACAAAAAAAATTATAACAAAAAACGAAAAATAAACATTTTAATAAAAAGAACCGCCCAACGTGGGGCTCGAACCCACGACCCTGAGATTAAGAGTCTCATGCTCTACCGACTGAGCTAGCCGGGCTGCGCAATTATTTATCAAATAGAAGATTCTAATGTAAAGATATTTTTTAAGAGCTTAAGTAATATGTAAATGTTTTTAAATTTAGTTTTTCCAGAAACAAAAAAGTAGGTTAAGTAAGAGATAAATTAAGAGGGGTTCTAAGGGTGTGACTATAACGGTACGGTTGTGGGTTCGATCCCTACTCAAGGGAATGAATGATTATTTATTAATATTTTCATTTCTTTGCTCTGGCACCAAGGCAAAAAAGCCCAGCGTTGAGTTCCGTCACTCAACACATTATGCCTCAAAAAAATTGGCGGAAAGTGGGGGACGAAATTTCTTAACACTAAGTTCCCTCTGCCTACTCTGCTCTATGCGGGATACAGTATGAAGCTGATTTTTGACTTGATCATTAAATTTTGTTACTTTTAAAATCGCTTTATTAACAGTCTTTCAATTTCAACAAAAATGCTGTTTTTTAAACGTCAATATATCAATAACCATTTGCATTAAAATATTAAAACTTTATATACATTATAAGCTAGAAGTTTTTAACAAATTTGCAAATTTTCATGCATATACTGATTGGTTTATGAGATATGAAGTAAAGTTAGCTTACAATGTTTCGTGTAAAATAAACACTCGTTTCCAGCTGTATAATTTGGCTGGTCAAGCTGGCGCGTGTCTTGATAATATATCAAATTTTTAAGATGATCTCACAACTCCTGTTTGAATTTCTATGCCAAATGTTTTTTTAGTCTTCACGTTACGTAAAAAGTAACGTAACAGTATTAACATCTGAGCTGTTGACTTTAAATGAAAATTGAATATTTTTTCTTTATATTTCTCAAATTCGTTTTTGTTTGTGACACATCATTAAATCGGTTAAATCTTTGTACCTTTGAGTCGAACGGTTATTAAAAATAATAAATGCCTTTGTACTAACCACGCTACAGGTTTTCAACGTATGTCAGATTTTAGACGATCTTTTAATACGTTGGTATGTCAAAATTTTACCGACATAGAGCATTTGGTTTCTTTTCAAATAATTTTATGATGTAACTGTTTTTTCTTGTTAACTAGTTCACAGAGTATGCCTATATTTTTTACTTTCACAATGATCCCCATCAAAACCAAGGGTGTGACGTTTCTTTATTGGCAGGTTTATTTAAATAATGATTTTTTTTTTAACAAAAACTTGTTCAATTTCAATCGGAACCCATAATCAGAACCTAACGAAACTTTCATCAAACTACCTTTTAAGTGTGTCCTTATCCAATAAAAAAGAATCATCGATATCGGTTGGCGAGATATTTAGTTCTTCGTGTGCACATACTTAATGGAATTTATATAGAGTTCTAAGATTTTCACATGGATGCCATTGTCAGAAATGGACAAAATCAAAATCGGTTCGCCCAGTTATAAGTTCTGAGGTAACAAACATAAAAAATACAATAGAATTGATAACTTCCTTTTTTTTTGTTTTCTTAAAGAAATAGGTTAAATAGAAACAGCTTCACGCGTTTTCCTGTAATATATTTGTTAATATTTGTTTCGCTGAATGCGAAACAAATATACAATCGTTGTTAAACCATAACATATAAAGGAGGCGCGGGTTCGAGTCCCACTCCGTTCAATTTTTTATATGTTTTCTAAATAGGTATTTTCCTTTCCTAAGTGTGAAATAACATTTAAAAATGTTAAAAATATATCCTTTATTCAAAGACATGGAGCTGTATAACAAATTCAGTCTCACTTTGTTCTTTACTTTCACACTGTATCGCACATGTAGAGGTATAGGCAGAAAAAATCTAATAATAAATAATAAGAAATAATGTAAGCGTACGGAGCGTCCATTTTTCGACCATTTTTTTGGGACATCGCATACTGAGAGACGGAACTCAACACCGCGCTTTGCCTTTTACGCGCGCGAATTTCCCCTACAACATGCAAACAATAAAAATCATTCAGCGCGACAACCATCGCGTTATCAAAGCCACAGAGCAATATAACAATCCACTCCCAGTTGGTGATTTAATTAAACAGACAACTCAGCCTTTTACACAACGGTTGTTGATTGTTACATTTCCAAAACGATAAAATTCAACTTTTGTGTAATGAGAAAATGATTGTGGCTCAAGCGAGAGGCTGACGTGTGCTTTTACGGTTTGTTTTGGTTGTTTTTTTTGTGTTTGCACCAATATTTTGCTATTGTACTATATTTGAGTGTAAAATCAACGGTTGTTTCGGTTTTTTTTTTATTTAACGTCATGGGTATAGGTTACAGTGTATGCCGAGGACATTTATATTATATATTTTTTTTCTTTTTTTACTGCTTCACACAGTATCTCGCACATATAGCAGGGTAAGCAACAGGAACCTGGGTGGGAATCTAGTATTAAGGAGTAGTAGTGGAGAGTCCATTCCCATTAAGACACCCGTTCCCTACTACTTTCTACTTTCCCCCAAATTTTGGAGGCGGCGTTGAGTGGCGAAACTCAATTAAAATGAAAATAATTAATATTTAATTTCTACGAGAGGAAATCGAATTCACAACCTGCCATGGTTACAGTCACACCTTTGTGTCCTTGCGCAACTACTAGTTTTTTTCTTCATTTGGTAGGAATGTTGAAAGAAGTTATTCCAAATCGATTTTATGCGTAGGTATCATGACATAAACCAAGTAAAGAAACTAATCTAATAATATATGTTTAATGTTTACTTATTCCCTAGATCGTCTCTTCTCAACGTCTAGATGCTTGTCTACTTAATGCAAATTTTAAATATTATATAATACTAGAAGAAAATTAGAATAAAATTTCTCTTTGTACTGTGTGTTATTTATCTATAGTTTATGGCTTCATGCTGTTAATCGTAAACTTCATAGTAATTACAAGATATATTATGTTAAAGTACTCACGCACTTTCTGTCCAATATTTTTTTTGTCTTTTAAGCTTCACGCTGTATCCCGCATATATTAAGGTAGATAGTGCTTTCATTTCTTCAGGGACCCTCTTCCATACCCCGGTGTCGCTGTAAAAACCAGTGTGGCTAACAGCATTATCCTCAAGTTCAGAAAAAAAAGCTACTGTTAAGACACTCCGTTCCTTCCTTTCCGCCTAATTTTAGAGAGAGTCAAACAGTCTAGATTATTCTTTTTTTTTAACTTCCAATTTATTAGAAGTTTCCTTATATTCTTGATATATAAAAAATTCTTACGAGTACTTTTAAATACATTTATTCATGCTGATTACAACATTGTTGCCTTTCAGAAATTTGCTTGTTGACGTGATTACTTCATTTATATTAATCATATCGTGACGTATTATAATCAATAGCTTCCTCGATAAATTAATTATCAAATAATAAGTGAAAACGCGGCGTTCAGTTCCGCCACTCAACAGGCTTGTTTGATTGTCTCGAAATTTTCGAGCGCGGAAAAGGCGGAAAATAAGGAATTGAGTGTCTTAACAATAGGTTCCCTCTGTCAACTTTGCTACAATCGGGATGCAGCGTGAAGCTCAAAAGACGTGAACAAAATACATATTAATCCAAACTCCATACTTCTATCAATTTGTACCACACGCAAAAATCTTATTCGGCGTCTTGTGTTGCGGTGATATTTTGCAGATCGTATTATTTTTCCCAAACAGAATGAAACAACGAAACGTTTGTTTACCGCCACAGTACCTAACAACGGTAGAGCGATGGACTTTGTTCCTGAATTTATGAGTCGCCTTGTTATTATGCCCACAAACGATTGGAGTATACTTCACAAGTTGGTGTTTTGGTAAAAAAAACTTTTTATTGGCACGAATATCATAAAAATGGTAGTAATGTTATATTTGCTTAAGTTTATGATAGAAATTAGATTGAATTATGAAACCAGATTATACGAAATTAGATTAAAATACCTTATAGATTAAGATTATGTACAGCAATACCTATGCATAAATGTGCGTATCTGTTTGTCTATCTAATTGCGTTGACTTTTTTTTGTTCTCTAAGTGGATCTAAATAACTGATATTAATTTCAACTTGATACCTCCACGCGATCTCAAGATAAGTGATCTTGACAGACGGACAACAAAGAGATCCTACTGGAGTTCCGTTATTTACTTGTGATGTGAGATACAGAACCCTAAAAAAGTGCAATATAATAATCTTTCTTTCCTTTCTCCATTATCTGCTCGTTTAGATTGACTAGATAATCGTTGCCGTAACTAAACACCGCATTAAGTCAAAATTCTAACCATATCTATCTATTATATATATAAAGATCCTTCCAAGCGGAATTAATTACCCATCTTATAACTATTGCAACTGACAGTCTTAATTGAAAACAGATCCTATCATCATCATGATCAGTGAATTGTCAAATTACTGTTCGCGGTCAAGTATAGACTTGCGGTAATTAAATTAGAGAGAAAGATGACTTTAGAGATAACTGTAATTAATTTGTTTATTTAAGCAATTTACATACACATATGGGAAAAATATGTTTGTCTTAATGGACGTCAGATGTATGTGTGGGCCCTTTGTGTGTAAAATCGAAAAAAAAATGGAAGTAGTCATTTATATGATAACTAGCGACCCGCTCGCGGCTTCGCCCGCTTTAACTACTGAATTATTTATATAATGTAACTATGTTTGCAAAGCACTTAAGATTACTAATGTGAAAATTATTGAAACCTTAATGCAACCCACATTTTCGTAGCTCCAATAAGGATGTTCCAATTGTTTAAAAAAACACACACCTGAACAAATGACACAAACAACAGAAAACTTAAACGAAAGAAATTATAAACAACAGACTACCTACTA
>JAATLQ010031079.1:0-10220 GCA_013421005.1 Heliconius erato x Heliconius himera | reverse complement strand
GCTGAGTGTTTTGTCCCTGGACTTTTGGTTTTGTCTTCTGCGGTCAATCGTTGAAGGCGTTCTGAGCCACTTTCGGTGGTTAAAAGGGGTGTTTGAGGATGATCTGCTTGGGTGCTAGAGTGTGCAGGCTTAAGGTAACTGAGGTCTTCACCTCTGTCCTCGTACACTATGACCTCATGTTGTTTGGAGGCCATTATGCAACCCAGTCGGTCTGCCACTTCTCCCCTGTTATACTCAACTAAGTAAATATTTAATCTCCTCGAGTGGGGATCGAACCCACAACTAGTCTGTTTTACAGTCACACTTTGTGCCGCTGCGCCACGTCTGACTCCTATATACAGTATAGTAATTAACCCTTAATAAAGGCACTAACAGCAAATTCAATTTCAACTTCTATAAGAATTCACAGATTCCTTAAGAACTGGGAAATACTCGTACATTCAAAGAGATTTTCCTTCATCATTCATGAATGTGGAACTATTTGAAAGTTTCGCTTCTAGTGGAGTTATTCTACTAAGGAGTTTTCACAGCTTCGTTTTATTTCTGCTTTAAGTATGGCTGTAAGCCAATCGTATTGCAGGGGCATGAGCCTGACTGTTAACGTGACAGGTTATGAGTTCGATTCCCATTCGAGGAAATAAAATATTTTATATTTTCATTTCCTTGCTCTCGTATTAAGTTAAAGCTGATTTTTAACGCTTAAGACTTAAGGTAAGTGGATGGAACCTTGTGTTAGGACACTCAGTTCCCCTCAATGTTTCGAGACATGCAATGCCTCAAGAATTCGGTGGATAATGGGGAACAGAGTGTTTTAACACTAGATTGTCTTTGCCTACCTTGCTGTGTGTGGGATACACCTTGAAGCTGAAAAAATAATTCTCCGTGCTCCATTTTTCACGCAAATCACGTAAAAGTTCTTTAGAATTCAGTACATATGGTGATACAATGGAGCTAGTGTCTTATAAAAACACGATAATTGTGAAAGTAAGTACTAAGTATGAAGAGGTTAATGACAGTGGACGAGGCGAAAGAGGTATATATGTAGATACTGTAGCATTTGGTGCTCCGTCCTCTCTGACTACCCGCTAGGGATACAGCGTGAAGCTAAGTAAGTAAGTAGTACTACTAAATAAGCAACCTATGTCTCGAATTCAGCTCCCGAAGGATTCTCTTTTTAGTAAATTAAATTAGCTTCGCGCAGTATCCCGCACACAGCAGGGTAGGCAGAGGGAACCTAGTGTTAAGACACTCCATTCCCCACTTTCTGCCGAATTCTGGAGGCATTGCGTGTTGAGTGGCAGAACTCAACGCCGCGCTTAACCTCGATACCAGAGCGAAGAAATGGAAATATAAATTTAAGTAAATATTTCATCTCCTCGAGTGGGAATCGAACCCAGGACCAGTCGGTTTTGCAGTCACACCTCGTGCCGCTGCGCCACGATCGGCTTCTCTTTTTAGTACTCCCTTATAATCGCTAACTTACGCCCACATGCCAAATTTCGACGTATTCTTATAGTCCAGATACTTTAGAAGTATTAGACCCCTATTTATTTGATCTATGCTTGCATATAATTTAAATTGAATAAATAAATATAAAACTAGGGGTGCTTAGAGAGGATTTAGAAAGATCTTAGAGCGCACTTGGTAGCTAATTGTTATCTATGCCGCTAGATATCGTATAATCTCACGAGCATTTGGGCTGACTGGCGTAATTTAACGCCGCGCTTTGTCTCGTCATCATGACGAGAAAATGAAAATATTAAATATTATATTCCCCTAATTGTTATCTATGCCGCTAGATATCGTATAATCTCACGAGCATTTGGGTTGACTGGCGTAATTTAACGCCGCGGTCAGTCTCGTCATCAGAGCGAGAAAATGAAAATATTAAATATTACATACCCTCGTGTGAGAATCCAATTCTGCGCCACGACGGCCTTTAAAATTACAACCACAAAATCGCTTAAAGGCAAAACGGAATTGAATCTCCAGAAATCCAAAACCCAAACATTTATAAAGCATTCTATTAAAACATTTAGATAAATATACTAATTAAGTAAAGAAAACATAACATTTAATGTCGAAAAGTAAAAGGGAAACTCGTAAAATACGTCCAATAATGAAATTTAATAAGCATCGTAAACAAACCTCGAACGTTGTGTTTTGAAAGTTAGGGGAAAATTCGGCTGTAAGCTCGAGTAAAAGAAAGCCTTGGTAATATCAACAGATTATATATTTTTTGAGGCCAGTCGTAGCGCAGTGGCACGAAGTGTGACTGCAAACCGACTGGTTGTGGGTTCGATCCCCACTCGAGGATATGTTTAATTAATATTTATATTTCCATTTCTTCGCTCTGGTGTCGAGGCAAAGCGCGGCGCTGAGTTCTGCCACTCAACACGCACTGTCTCCATAATCCGGCAGAAAGCGGGGAACGGATTGTCTTAGTGTTAAGAGGTTCCCTCTGCCTACCCGGCTGTGTGCGGGATACAGCGTGAAGCAGATTTTTACGGTTATAGGTTCCGTTACCATTGGGGGGGAATGGAAATATTTAATATTTACATTTCCTCGCTCTAGTAACAAGGCAAAGCACGAAGTTGAGCTCTGCCAGTCCACACAATGTCAAGAATGAATTTAGCAGAAAGGAAAGTAAAGGAGTGTTTTAATGAGGAAAAGAGTATCTTAACATTAGGTTCCCAAGTTCCTTCTGCCGTCCCTGTTATATGCGGGACACAAAACATTTTTTTTATTTTCAGCTTCAC
Source organism: Heliconius erato x Heliconius himera (assembly GCA_013421005.1). NCBI lineage: Eukaryota > Metazoa > Arthropoda > Insecta > Lepidoptera > Nymphalidae > Heliconius > Heliconius erato x Heliconius himera. The sequence goes on along the minus strand of JAATLQ010031079.1, from coordinate 7,461 downwards.
ACTGTATCCCAATTTCCACATATCAATGTATATCATCACTTATACATATGTATCCTCAGTAGGCAATGAGAACCTAGTGTTGGAACACTCTATTCTCCGCGAGGAAGTTTTAATCTGCTATATTGTAATGTTTTTATTAAGGTTTTGAATAATAGACATTCAACATTTGCATTCATACTAACAGTTGTAAATTCGCTAGTCTTATTAAAACTTTTACATATTATACATTCTATAAGTTGGTGCAAAGTTGTTTTTCCCAAAACTTTGAGTTTTACTTCAGAAACTAGGCCAGTAACAGTTTAAGCTTGTAAGTTAAATATATTACAGTCTTATATATTGTATACTAGCGGCTCGCCCACGGCTTCGCCCGCTTAAAATACATGATTATTGATTTAATAAGCAGAATTGATTGACAATATGATTTTTTTACGACATTATCGTCAAAGAATTTTTGATTGTTTTAAAAAAAAAATACGACCATTGTTGATATTTATAAAATATACATAAAGCGAATTATTTATTACACGTATATATTTTTGTAACTTTATGTTCTTTTTACTTATATAATATACTCTGTTAAATGTGCTGATGTGAGTGAATAATTTAATTTACTCATTCAGAAACAGCCTTAAAGGTTAAATTATTGATTTGAAGGAATCATATTTTCTTTGTAAAATAACTGTAATAATTGCATATTAACTCCTGGACAGTTTTTAAATTAGTTACATATATTATATGAACGAACCAACCATAAAATCTTTGTATTTACTTGATATTTCTTTCAAGATCGTTCTTTATCTCTGTGTTGAATTAATTACGACTTCTTTCAAATGACGATAACTTTTTTTTTAATGAACCGATTTTGATGAATTAAACTTTAGTATTTAAGTTGAGTTAAAACAAAGCAATTGGTGTCAAAAATTTTCAGTAAATCGGTTTAGTACTTTCAGAGAAAAATGCGGACAAAAATATGTCGACAGACAGACAGACAGATAGACAGACAGACAGACAGACAAGAAATAAAAAAAAAAACTTTTTGCTTTCTATTATTATTTTTAAGTGTCCCTCTATCCATTTCAGTCAAAATTACTAAATGTACAGACAAAATATTTTTACTTTCTTATTATATATAGAGATAGAGATAACTTTCAGAATATTTTTTTCAATACAGTATGTCCAATTTATTCTACGTATAGATAGACTTATTTAAATATGCAAGACGGAGTGCGGCGTTAGGTTCTGCCAAAAATGAAGTCTCGAGTTTAGGAGGCAAATTAGGAAATTAGTCTCTTTAGACTAGGTTTTTTTATCTGTCTTACTATATGCGGGATAAAGTGTGAATTTTATATAAAATCACGAATTTTCTATATAATTCCTTGAAACATTAATCGGGTGATTGATATGAAAATCCTGGATCATACCTTTTTAGTTTCTCAGTATAAAGCCGCAAGTAGAGATGATTATTTTTATTTACTTCATAATTTTCAAATAATTATTTATTTCGTTACAATACACATAAAGTTATAGATTCTTTTTTTTCAAAATGAAATAATAAAAAATTATACTTTTTTAAATATTTAAAAATTTATGAAATTAAACATTTTAACTGCTATTCCACGCTTAACAACTTTGCAAAAAATATTTATATTTTGAAAACGTATAAAAAATTTTACGCAGCGGAACATGGCGGAACTCAACGTCTGGTCTCGTTTAGTAAAATAGAAATTACTAACTCATTCATTATATAGCAATTTCTTCTCCTTGATATAATGATGCATATTTGTATTGTTAAAAATAATACTAAATAGCATCAGAGGCCACTCATGGCGCAGGGGTACAAGTGTGTGACTGTGAACGCGACTGGTTGTGAATTCTATTCCCACTCGAGAAAATGAAATATTTATTTTAATTCATTTCTTCGCTCTGGTGTCACGGCCATACGCGGCGTTGAGCTCCGCAACTCAACACACAATGTCTCCAAAAACCAGCGGAAAGTGGGGAGCGGAGTGTTTTAAGACTAGGTTCCCTCTGCCAATCCTGCTGTGTGCGGGATACAGCGTGAAATTGATTTATGTAATGTTGTAAATTTGTATCGTTAAAAACAATACTACATACTCGTATCACGTTCGTGCATACTTGCTTATATTTTTGACTTGGCAAGCGTACTCAATGCACGTTAGGCCAAGCTAATTAAAAAGATAAATATAGATTATAATGTCCACACTATTAATGTGTACACGTTTCGAAATTTTCTTTATAATTCGACTAGCGACAAAAAAATTGTGTTAAATTAGTCCTTGTACAGTGAAATTGTACACACAAAATATAATTCTGATAGGAAAAAGTAAATTTTGCTTATATTTTTCCTTTATTATAGAAATTGCGGCGTAATCGGTGTATCTTTGTTGTATAAAAAAATAAAATTTAAAAATTATATCAAATTAAATTAGTTTCACGCTGTATTCCGCAGACAGCAGGGTATGGAGAGGGAACCTAGTGTTAAGACATTCCGTTTCCCACTTTCCGCCAAGTAGGTACTGGGGGCATTGCGTGTTGAGTGGCAGAACTCAACGCCGCGCTTTGCCACTACACCAGAGCTTAGAAATGAATACATAAATGCAAATAAGTATTTCATCTCCTCGAGTGGTAATCGAACCCACAACCAGTCAATTTTACAGTCACACCTTGTGTTATAAATAATCAATCAATAAAAAATATACCAACCGAATTGAGAACCTCCTCTTTTTTGAAGTCGGTTTTAAAAAGAAACCTATTGGTCAACAAAATCTTAAGGTGGTACTATACAAAAGATCATTTATCTTTCAGTCTATTACGTACTATGAAAGAACTTATTAAGAAAATGCACGCGATCCCGTCATAAACTACGTCTTGACATTTTATTATAAGGAGCTCGTTCAGCAGTTAGTAGTTCTGAGATCAAACTACCTTCAAATTATGTAAAATTACAGTTATGTATGGCTCTAAATTTGGTGGAAAGTCGGGAACAGAAGTGTCTTAATGGGAACGGAGTGTCTTCACACCGTTCCAGGCAGGCAGGTTGGCTCACATAACTTTCATAATTGAAAATAATATTAGTAGGATAGGATAGGATAAGTTACTAATATAATTAATCAAATTGAGATGAAAGTGAGTCAGTGAGAGGCCAGTCGTGGCGTAGAGACACAGAGTGTGATTGTGTAATGGATTGGTTGTAAGTTCGATTCCCACTCGACAAAATGAAATATTTATTTACATTTATATTTTCATTCCTTCGCTCTGTTGTCGAGACAAAGCACGGCGTTTAGTTTCACCACTCAAACCGCAATGCCTCCAGAACTCCGCGGAAAGTGGGGAACAGAGTGCCTTAACTCTAGGTTCCCTATGCCTGCCCCGCTGTATGCAAGAAACAGTGTGAAACTAAATTATAATTAATCAATAGTAGGAATCTTAATTGAAATAACAGTATACATGATTCCATTACAGGAGTAAACTTTACAAAGCTCGCCGCTAAGTATTTGAGTACTTTATAATTAGAATTTATGAACACTTCCTCCAGCGTAACTCGTGTTTTCCTGTACTTTAGCCACTTCCGTCAGTTTTAATAGACAAACTATTGGGTTAAGGTAAAATATGAATACTTCAATCTGGTATAGAACCAACTCTTTAGGCCTAATTATATGATTTCTAATAAATGTGCTTATTTTTTTTTATTTTCACGCTGTATCCCGCATGTAGCAGGATGGGCAGAGGGAACCTTATATCAAGAGTTCGTTCCCCACGCACCACCAAATTTTCGAGACCTTGCGGGTTCGGGACCTGGGCTTAGAATATATCATAATATGATATATTGAAGGCAATGTTTGCTTTTGCATATACAGTATTTACAATAGCTTTGTGAATGTCGCATTATGTATGGATTTGGTCTAAATCTATCGAATTTCCATATTATAGAGACCTATATTTTTTTTTATATTTTTTATATTACTGTAATGTCAAAGACCGTATGACACACAACGGCAGCAGGTTTGATTCCCATTCAGGGGTTTGCTTTTTTTTCCTCGCTGGTAACGAGACCAAATGCTGTGTAGCATTTCGCCGTTCAACACACAATGTCTCGAAAATTGAGCGGAAAGTGTGGAACGGAATATCTTATCACTAGGTTTACTCTCTCTATCCCGATACAAGCGGGATACAGCGTGAAGCAAAAAACCTGTAGTGTTCAAAATTTTTTTATTCAGTATGGAAATTTATACAGAACTCCACCTACCCGAGTTTCAGTGTTTTGTTGAAAATACACTGTCCTGTTTTATTGGCTACCGTTAGTTCAGCTTTATTAAAAAGTTCTCCTTTTGAAGGAGATTTTAAATTGTTTGTTAATTGTGTTATTTTTTATTTAGTTCTTTTAAATGGATAATTTCAGTTTTTGTTGGATAAAAGTATAAATATTATTTTTTTTTAAATGAAGAAGCTTTGTACGCCTTAGCTCTGGTAAAGAGGCAAAGCGTGGCGTTGAGTTCCGCTACTCCAACCACTAATCCACTTGATAACTCTAAAATTCAGCGGAGAGAGCGATAAAAAAAAATTTAGAGCACAATAGGATATGTGGTTTGTGGAGATTGAGAAAATCCTTACCCAGAATGTACCTACAGTCTTACAAAGAAATCTTTAAAAAATTACCATAGCAGTCACAATCCATTTCCTTCTTTTACGACAATCTTTATATTTCAAAAGAGACCGTGTGTGTACTTAAATCAGCTTCACGCTGTATCCCGCATTCAGCATGGTAGGCTGAGGGAACCTAGCGTTAAGACATTCCGTTCCCCATTTTCCGCCGTATTTTTGGAGGCATTGCGTGGCGGAACTCAACTCCGGGCCTTGGTGCCAGATCGATGACATGAAAATAATAAGAAATAATTATTAATTATCTCGAATGTGGATCGAACCCACAGCCGTAGTATTACAGTAACACCCTTGTTTGTGCCCCTCGCGTATTCTTTATTTAAAATATTTACCTAGTATTAAACGCGACACTGTTATCAAAACTGAAATATTCAATTATATTAAATTTAATTGAAAACCACAGTAATATTCTCCCACGAGGTCTTAGGGAACTTGCTTTTGGCACTAACTACTAAAGTAAATAGCTTTAAGACCAACATACTAATCTACTTCGAAACATTTTAGTTATAGTCTGTATTGAGAAAATCTTTTAAGGTCAAAAGTATGAAAAATTTACTTAAATTTTCGAAATATATTATTAGTACTGTAATTTGTTCACAAAATTTCTATATGTGAGCTTATAAAATGCAAAAATTGCAATCTTTATTTATCTTTTCGTATTTTGAAGTAACTGGAGGAATTTATAGAGATATTTTACACTTCGAGTGAAGGTGGTGGAAGCACTTCGTATTTTGTAGTATGTACTTTAAAAAAATCTGCTTCACGCTGTATCCCGCACACATCGAGGTAGGCAGTGGGAAGCCAGTGTTAAGATACTTCATTTTCTACTTTGTTGCGTGGCGGAACTCAACGCCGGCCTTTTGCCTTACTGTCAGAGCGAAGAAATGAACATATTAATAAATAAAATTCATTCCCTAGAGTGGGGATCGAACCCACTACCGTCGCGTTATAGTCACACCCTTGAGCCACGACGACTTTTACTACTATTTTCCTAGATATTTTTTAAATTATATAATTCTCTTCCATCATTTAAAAAAGTTAGTTCTTTTCTAATCCAATTGAATCCTATAAATTATTATCACCATAAAATAAATTAGCAAGAAATCATTTACTTTGTTCATAAAATCTATGCAAAGCCCGAACTCATTAAAGCAAAACGGAGTTTTAAGCCATCGGCGAAGACTCTGAATTTTGAATGTTTCAATAAAATGATTTAAACCTATATTATTGTTGCTGTAGATCGTTTTTAGCGTTAGGTTAGCAATTATCAAGATATTGCGTGTTGTATGGCACAACTCAACGCCGTAGATAAGACACGAATGGGAATCGAACCCATAACCGTTGTATTTGCAGTCAAACGATGTGCCGCTGCTTAATGGCGCGCCTCGGATTAATATATTCAAATGTTTGTTTATTTCCATGCTATATGGGTTATTTCATTTTAATGTTTTTATAAAAACACATTTTTTTTATATTAAGTATTGTATAAATCAGCTTCACGCTGTATCCCGCACACAGCAGGGTAGGCAGAGGGAAAAAAAATCAAATTCAAATTCAAATAACTTAGTGTTATGACACTCCGTTCCCCACTTTCTGCCGAATTCTGGAGGCATTGTGTTGAGTGGCAGAACTCAACGCCGCGCTTAACCTCGACACCAGAGCGAAGAAATGAAAATATAAATTTAAGTAAATATTTCATCTCCTCGAGTGGGGATCGAATCCACAACCAGTCGGTTTTAAAGTCACACCTCGTGCCGCTGTGCCACGACGGGCCTCAATTTGATTTATTCTATTTTTTTGAGTATTGTATGTTATTATTAGTATTATATATGATAAATTATAATTGAGTAATATTGTAATTTCGAATTAAGAAATAGGAGACATTTTACAGAGAGACAAAGATTAAGGAAAGTCCTCCGCACTGATTATTGCAAATTACTTTAGCAGCTTAAGTTATTTAGTGCTTGCTCGCTATATAAGGGTATTTTTTTTATTTATTAAAAATGCTCAGTTATAGGCGATTATATCGATTGTATAGTTATTAAAAATGTTAAGCGCGGCGTTGAGTTCTGCCACTTAACACGCAATGCCTCCAGAATTCGACAGAAAGTGGGGAACGGAGTGTCTTAACACTACGTTCCCTCTGCCTACCCTGCTGTGTGCGGGATACAGCGTGAAGCTAATTTAATTTAATTTAAAAATGCTCAGAGTTTAGTTCCGCCACTCGATGCACGGTGCCTCTGAAAGTTCGACGGAAAGTGTCTACCCTGTATGCGGGATACAGCGTGAAGTTGATATACATTTATACATCCATAGATCTTATTTATAATTTAATTTATTCAAAGATAGGCGTTAACTTTAAAAAAATAGGTCGCCATCGCCTATAAAAAACAAAAAAACAAAGTGATACGATCACGTATAACATCGAAATTATTAGTGATACGATCACCTATAAAATAAAAATTATAAGTGATACCATCGCCTATAAAATCAAAGGGGTAAGTGATACATTCGCCTATAAAATCAAAATTATAAGTGATACTGTTATATATTTATAAAGCACGTAGATTTGCTGACCGTCGCGTAACTCCCCTTACTCCCCTATGCCCCTATTAGATTTATATAGTCTTAATTGTCATGTTTAGCTTCAGTCTTTATTGAGCTACAGTACCGGTTATTATATTGTAATTAGTCACAGTACCGGTGATTTATATTGTAATTAATCAACTTATAATTTTTGTACTATTTCTTTTAACAGTGAAATAAATAAAGTTTTTTTTA
>JAATLQ010031078.1:0-10218 GCA_013421005.1 Heliconius erato x Heliconius himera | reverse complement strand
AATGTAACCAATAAGAGTAAATAAAACATCTTCATGCTAATAACTAAGATTACTAAGTGGCACTTCTAGTTGATCTTATTCCGTACAAATGTTTCTAATATCTACCTTACATTTCATTTGTCAATAAACATATACTAACTTAGTGTAATGTACCCAACGAATTATTATTGTAGTGTAATATGTGATTGTCTCATGTAAGTGAATTTTGTATTCTTATGAGAAATAAAAAATTTAAACCATTTAAACTATCTTTATCTTGGTAACAGATTGGGGATCTTTTTGGGGAAACTGATATATTTTTATAACAATTTATATTTATAAATGTAAAATGTACTTCTCTTATATAATACAAGTATATATTGTTTTGTTCAATAAAACAAAACAAAATTATATACCTCATGTATACAAAAGACTAAGCAGCTAAAACCCTGATAGTCAGTTTCTTCTAGACATCGTTTGGAATTGAAAGTTTAATTTTCTCGCTCAAATATTCTGTCCTTCACGTTTTACCTCACTCTCTTACTATGGACACTATTGTAGAGTACTAACTATATATAGGTGGGCAGACAGAACCTAGTGCCAAGATACTAAGTTTCTCACTTTCCGCCAATTGTACAAATAATTGCGTATTCAATGGTGGAATTAAACTCCGCGCTTTGTCTTATTATCAGAATAAAAAAAGGAAAGGAAAATTGTTCATTAATAATTTCCTTTTTTCCTCTCAAATATTTTCATTAAACACTTTTATTTACTTTATAATTCTAATGTAAGTAAAAATCGAACCTATACCTATTTCATACAAAATAACTACACCACGGCACATATCAAATGGTTTTGAATAAAATTCAATTATAAGTAATAAATAAGATTATTTTGTCAAGTTGCTTCAATTGAAATCAAATTATGGAAGCTTTTGCGTAAAATTTGAGCTTTAACTTAGGCAAGTATAGTACGGTTAATGAGTCGTGGCCGTCCTGAAATTAGATTTTTTGTGCTTTGGCGCATGTTCAAATGGTAAGAAAAAAAGAAAAAATCTAAAATCAAATCTGTCCAACCATCTACAATTAATTCAGGGTGGCCACGACTCGTCAATCGCACTATATGTACGTCGTACGCTCTGTGGAAATTGAAGCTTATATTAATATATGATTCGTATGGAGATTCTATCAGGGTGTTATTTAATTTGGAACGTAATTTCATAATATTAAATTTTATTTTGTATTAATTAACAGTGTATTTTGTATGGATGTTGTTAGGAAGTACTAATTTTATGTTCAATCGTTTCGTTCGAAAAATTTCAATTCGTTTTGTTTAATTTTTATCTCCACTTTATAGCAAAGTAGGCTAAGCAGATATAGAGTTATAACACTCCGTTTATAAATTTTTGGTCGGTCTAGTGAACAGAGCGAGGATCAAAAATAATCCATTGCCCCGAGTGAGGCACCCATAGAACCCATAACTGAGAGTTTGCAGTCAGGCGATGTTTACAGTTGCTGCACCATGACGGCATCTAATGCTTCAATAAATTGTTAATGGAATACAAACGTATTCCATTTTCTCTATCTTCCATTGAAGGTCCCAAAAAGTTTGGTTCAAGTGTTCCAGAGATTAAGCCAGAAGACAAACAGAAATACGGACAGATGGACATTTTTTTTTTTAATATTCTATTTGTTTTCTACTATTGTGTAGATAACTATAATATATATTTAATAACAGTATTAGTATAAAATCACTGACAGACCACTTAATTTTTATTTATATATATGTAGATCGCTATATATTTAATTATAATATGTTTTTCCTTTTCCTTTAAATAAAAAAAATGAATAAGCGTTTCCTTAATCCATAGCACACTTACTATAAGAAAATAAACGAGAAACTCTTAAGGTTCAAGCAAATGAATAAAGGGGAAAAATAAACTCTACGAGTATTGACATAATTTCATATAAATGTTTACACCAAAAAGTTCTGTAGTTGCGTTCTGTTAATATTAATACTATTAATTATAATTTTATTTTAATTATAATCTTATTATTTATAATTTCACGCTATATCCCGCATGTAGCAGGATAGAGATAAACTAGTGTTGAGACACTCCAAATCTTAAGACATTGCGTGTTATGTGGTGGTTTAACGCCGCGCTTTGTCTTATTACGGGAGCGAGGAAATAAATATAGTTTATTTCTTCGAGTGGGAATACCTAAACCGTCGCGCTCTGCATCATCAGACGCTTAATACTATAAATTTTTTTTTTAAAAATATCACTTACTAAACAAACGAACACTCGTCAAATTATGCCGTATATTATATTACACTGGAGAAAGCAATACATTTTCTATTATAAATTCAAGGGTGGGAATCGAACCTACAACAATTACTGCTTGTCAAGTGACAAATCCAGTAACTGTTATTAAAAAAAATGTAAAAACAACCTTTTATCGTATACCTACAAAAATGTGTTCGGAGATATGAACTCTAGTGTTTTTTCTAGTAACCTGTGAAGAATATCACTATGTAGATCCTGGCTCTATCATCAGACCTGTTCCATAATAATACATGACTATATTTTCACACAAATTACGCAAAACTCCATAGCAGAGCATAGTAGGCAGAGGGAACTTAGTGTTACAGCACTCCGTTCCCCATTTTTCGCCTAATTCTGGAGGCATTATATGTGTTTGCCTCTACACCAAAACGAAGAAATGCAAATTCAAATTTACACCGACCACCATCCACAACCAGTCGCGGTTGTAGTCACACACGTGTGCTCCTGCGCCACTACTTGCCTCAAGTATAATAATTATGCAATTATTACAAGTGAATTAAATAGTCGCTAACATTTTATTATATAGTTAGAAGTCAACTTAATAAAAGCGTGTTAAAAATAAGGCGGTCGAGTGCAAATTGAAGTCGCGCACGAAGGGTTCTCTACCATTATAAATAAAAACGACCATAAAACAATATCTGTTGTATTAAAGGACCATTAAATATTTATTTTATTCTTTTTTCTTTTTCTGTTTTTAATTTTTTTTTGGAATCAATATAAACATTTAGTATAGCTATAATATAATAGTAGACTAATTTGGCTTAGACATCAACTTTTTACTGCTTCGAATATCCAGCACCTGACTGTAAACACGACGGACCTGACGTTTCTCCCTCAGGAGAAAGTAGTGTCGAGTTATTCGCTCTAGTAATAAGACAAAGCGCGGCGTTGATTTGCGCCCCTCAATACAAAATGTCTCGGAAATTTGATGGCACACAGGGAACGGTGTCTGAACACTAGGTTCCCATGCTTATGCTGCTATTTGCGACGTACAGCGTGAAGCTAGAAAATTAATATTAAATTATAATTTTAGAAAGTTTTGGAGAAACCGGAAACTTTCTTGCATCTAAATTGATTTTGCTCTATATTTATTGAGTTCCATACGTTTATTTGAGTAAGCAGAAACTCTAGGAAACTTTAAATAAAATTAGTTTTCTCTATATAAGATTTTAAATTGTACAGCTATTTATGTTTGAACAAAACTTGAAATTTTATTAACCGTCTCTCCTGCAAGTGGCGTTTCTGTGAAAGTTATAAGGGATGTAAGAATACGAGACTAATCCTTAGGAATGAAGTAATGTGAAATATATTTGTCTTATAGGGTTTCGTTTTCCAAAAAAATACATGGAATCTTTATATGATCACTAGCTATTAACACCTAGATATATTATGTCTAGACCTAAGCCTTGTTTAAGAAGCAGATAAAAATAAAAATACAGTTAATATAATTTCTTTTACAAATTAAATGATAAAAAAAAACATTAAATTTATAAAATAAATATAACACCCCGTATTTATATTTCTTAATATAGACTTTTTTATAAAGTGACATACATACACGCTGCGGTGGCAACGCGTATTATGCGTGTCAATAATTGTTCTCAAGTTAATATATAGTAAGGAGTGCTATTTAATATTAGGAATATCATATTGGTTACGTATAGATTCCTATACGACACTTACTCATCACGCCACTATGACGCGATAGCGTCATCAATTATTATTAGTCTACCCTGCAACTTATTTGTGAACGATTATATAAAAGGTTGCACGGGCGTTGTACAGCCAGTCTTGGCTCTGGTGTGGTTCAGAGTACTACTAGTACTCTGCCACTGACTAACCTCGACTACTCGGATAATTGATTATTTAGTTAATCAATTATTATCGTAATTATGAATGTGGTTAACACCTATTTGTAATTGCGCTGGGCTGGAGCAGTGAAGGCGAGTGTTGATATATCGGAAAGGGTACCCTGAAGCCTACACCTGTGGTCGCAAGTCCCAGGCACTGCTCCATCCATGTTTTTCATCATTTAAAGGCCATAAATAATATTAGTTGCAACTACCGTCCACATCTGATATATGTTCGATACGACTACCCTCTTGTTATTTATCACTTCCGACATATGTGAGGAATATGTCAGGATGTACGAGCGGTAACGATAGTGATAAGTACTTTTGTATTGTTTTTAGTTATTAAATTTCTAACCTGATTCCTAATTATATATAAAGAAAAAGATAGCTTCACGCTGTATCCCGCACACAGCAGGGTAGACAGAGGGAACCTAATGTTAAGACACTCCGTTCCCCACTTTCTGCCGAATTCTGGAGGCATTGCGTGTTGGGTGGCAGAACTCAACGCCGCGCTTAACTTCGACACCAGAGCGAAAAATTGAAATATAAATTTAAGTAAAAATATAAATAAATATAGAGAAAATACGTACAAAAGTTGTGAAACTGATATAAGCATAAAATAATATTATGCGTCAACAGAAGCACCATGTATATTGCAGTTTTAATAAAAAATCATGGTTGTATTGAAACAGTTGAAAATTATTTTTAACATAAAATTTTAAACAAAAATTGTGTTAACTTTAACAGTGAAAAATAAGTACAAGTATTTTAAATATATTTTAAGTAAAATTCTCCAATTATGTATTTGTTTATGGGACTGCTGTAAAGTTCCTTTCAACCTCCAGAGGATCAGAAGGTAAACGGTTCCAGGCTTGAACCCTCTAACCATGTTCATCCTTCTCCGTTCAAGGCTATGAGTACGTCTTCAGAGTGATCCGAGATATTGTAGGTGCGTCCTATGGGGAGATAGGGGAGCGGAGTAGAAGGAGATATATGTAGATCGGGCGGTAGAATCAGCCGGGTAAGACCCTTAATAACTAAAATTAGAGGAGGCCCAGGGAACATTCGTCCGAGATTTTTTTTCTATATATTATATAATTCGCACTTTATCCGAATACAGCAAAGCAAAAATAAAGAACCGTTTCTAAAGACAGTAGGAGAAGTAAGATATTTTTAGGGTTCCGTCAACAAAATCAAAAGTTTTGAGAGATATTTATGCAACATTTTTACTGCATTTTGTATGAAACTCGTAGACCTACAGTTGTAGTCATATATATAATAAATGAGTGCATATATCTGAAAGCTTAAGCTGTACATATGGGTGTATTAGATATATTTGTTCCAAACAGAAATTGAGTAAATTACCATTGATAAGCATTGATAAGCATAATAATACCCAGTCAAGTTTCGGGCGTTTTAAAGATTGCTTTTCCTTTAAAACACTTCCTTTGCCCACTTTCCATCGAGTTCTGGAGGAGTTGCGTGTTGAGTGACGGAACTCAATGCCGCTGTTTGCCTCGTTACCAGAGTGAGGATATAAAAGGGTGGGTATCAAACCTACAAAGTGTCGTGTTTCACTCAAAAACTGGCTTCATAATCACTTAAAAATTTAATTAAAATAATTACTTGTAAATAATTGATTACAAGCGACAGAATTGGATACTAAGTGAAAAATGAGCTTAAACTTAAAATAATGTTTTACATTTTTGATTCCACTTGCTTGTTCAATATTCTAAGAATCTCTTGACTCTTGGGAGGTCTTGCGAAATTACTTATTACTAAGGTAAAACAAGGAGCAATGCGCAACATTTCTTCTTAATAAAAATACAGTGTTGAGTGGCAACTCACCGTGCAATACTTTAATCTGCGGCGCGAACGAGAAGAGAATAACGCGAACAAGAAGAGAAGAACGGAGACTCTTGACAGTGTGAAGCATATCTCTACTGGCGACCTAAACTATAACGTTCGTGTTTCAATATACTTATAACGTATGCTTACTTTCCACCAAATTTTTGGAGGCATGGCGTGTTGAGTGGCGGCCTTGGTGCCAGAGGGAATAAATAAAAATGTTATTAAATTATAATTCGATCCTCCTAGTGGGGATCGAACCCACAACGTCGTGTTACAGTCACACCTTTGCCCCTGCGCCACGACTACTACATGGTTTATTACAGGTTATCTTAAAACTAGCAATCGTTTTTGCTGCATTTTGTATCAAATAGTACTTCTTACAATTATGAAATTTGGCACGAAATGAGAACTACATATAAACAATAATATCCAAAAAGACAATACAAATGCAGAAAAATATCTAAAAAGAGAAAATTTATACATATTTCTTATAAAATATCATTACAAATTTATATTTGTAGATCATTTCATACAAAATGAGAGCATACACCCGAAATCTAACTTTGTTAACTTTATTCACTGCGTAGTCAAAACATCACATCATATATCTATACTTATAAAAAAATTGTAACGGATCGGTACAAGGAAAAATGTTATCGGCGATCTATATTAATCTACCCAAAACAATATTTTTTTAATTTGTTGTCTGTTTGTCTATGTGTTTGTTGTCGCTAGTCTCAGAATTGGCTTAACCGATTTAATTGAGGTTTTCATTATTAGATTCTGGCAAGCTTTCGCTAACATATAGGGTTTGTTTTATTAAAATAGGTGCATAAATAAAAAAGTTATGTCAATTTAAAGTACTTAGGTCGACAAATTTGCTAATTGCTATAACAGTTATTTTATACAACTGTTTTACTGAATTGGCTGAAATTTTAGCTATCAATATATATGATGATATAAATACTGAGATTTCAAAATTTGGGATCAGGATCGGAATTTACGCAGGAAAAATTGCCGTGCACGCGTACTTACCGTCTATATAAGTATCGTATATCTAAAGATTTCTCAGTTCCCACTAGAGGAAATTAATTGTAATTTATTAATATTTTGAGGAGTCGTAGCGCGAGGGCACAAAGTTTGACTGTACACGCGACTGCTTGTGGGTCTGATCTCCACCGAGGAAAATTAAATATTTATTTAAATTTATATTTTCATTTTCTTTTCTCTGGTGTCGAGGGAAAGCGCGGCGTTGAGTTCCGCCTCAAAAATCAGTGTAAATCAGCAGGAATTATATATTATAATGAAATTTAGGCTAAGTTAAGTTTATCAACTTTTATAAGTTATACTTCCCGTTGATCTAAAATCCTGAAACTGATACGGAACCTTCAGTGAACGAGTCCGACTTGTACTTTCTATTTTTTTATTCTACAGATTTAAGTTTAGCGTTGATTTTCGCTTTCACTGTATGAAGGATTTAAAATAGGCAAAATAAAATCGAAGATATTAAAGAAACTTTAATTTTACAGAGGCAGAGGAAACCTATTATTGAGACACTTTTTTCACCCACCTTCTGTCTAATGTTCGAGACATTACGAGAATATTGGCAAGACTTAACACCGCGCTGTAACCACATTGTGGAATTAAATCTAGTTCACTCGCTCGTGTGGGAATCAAACCCACAACCGTCGCGTTTACAGTCAGGTGCTGCGTAGCTCGACATCCTAAAGTAAAAAATAAAGTAACAGTTTAATTAATTAATTAACTTTTTATTTGTAATGTTCTTTATCTAAATAGACTCCATTCTCTTTATTCAGACAACTTCAATATATAAAAAAGTTTTTTAATGGATCCGGGGGAAAAAACAATTAAACAGATTTATTATTAATTGACGTCGTTGTGGCTCAGTTGCTATGTGTCTAATAATATCGGTCAAGTGCGAGTTGGAGGCCCGTACATTATCTATAAAAACGAGCAAAAACACCGCGTTTGTTTGAACTTGCTTTTGTATTCGATTTCTATTTGGTATTGATAGTATTTAGATTAATTACCATTTACTACCGTATAAATAGTTTGAGGCAAGTTGTGGCGCAAAGTGTGACTGTAAGCGTGACTGGTTGTGGGTTCGATCCCTACTCGGGGAAATGAGAAAAATACTTAAAATGTATATTTCCATTTCTTCGTTCTGGTGTCAGGCAAAGCACGGTGTTTACTGCCACTTAATACGCAATGGGTTGGGTACGTCTGTTGAAGGATCTCTGGCTATTGGGGCAAACGAGTCCTTGTAAAGAGACCGCGTAAAGATAAACGTAGCGTAGGGCCATATGACCTCCTGCTCGATGGACCGACGACTTTACAATATATTTTGTAAAATTGGAATAATATGAAATGCTTTGAAATATATATCTTAAAACTTACCAATATAATTGATTAATTGTTGTATCGCCCGTTTAAAATCGCAAATGTATGAGATAGTAAAAGAGGTCATAAAACGTTAGGTACTCTTGCAGGGGGAGGCCTACGAGTCAAGCTGAGAATATGAACAGGTGCTTATGAATATTGATGATGATGACAGTGGAGAGCGGAGTGTCTTCAAATTTGGTACTCTCTGCCACATATAGTAAGGTATTACTTTATGCGGAATACAGCATGAAAACAAAAACAGTATTTAATTATCTTAACTGACAATATATTATTTTGAGTAACCTCGTTATTAAATCGTTATCATACATTGACTTATATAAAAAAAAATAAGAAAGAAAAATTAAAAAAAGGAAATGCCTTAGGTTATAATTAAGACATTTTTGTTTTATTTCATTATCCAAATATTTTAACACTTTTTAAAAGGTTATGAAATATTTTATCATAAAAAGCTTAATAATAATTTAGGTCTTGGCTGTTTATCTGACTTTAATGTCTAAGAGGTTTGTTGGTACAGTGGTATAGAATTTGACTGTGACACGGCGGTTATGGGTTCGCTTACTACTCGGAGAACGAATAACGCTAAGCTTATACTTATACGCTTCTCCGCTTTGGTAACAAAAACTATATAAATCGCGGCGTTGAGTTCCGCTACTTAGGGCAATGTCAAAACAAGGATTTTCTATTCGAATAACGGCAGCATATTTTATTTCATCGCCTAGTTTTTATATTTAAAACGGTTTAAAAAAGATCCAATTATATTAATTGCTTACATAAATGGACTAAAATTTAGCTTTTAATTGCGACTTTGCTCCCAGTCAAATTGAAATAACTAAAAGTTGTATATGACAGACATTCAGCATGTACAGCGGGTTACATAGAAACGAAGTGAATAAGGCCATAATATTTTTTTAATAACCTAGTGTTAAGACACTCCGTTCCCTATAAGGCACTTCCATTTCATACTTTCCGACAAGTTCTAGAGGCAAACCTCGCTACCAGAGTGAAAGAAATTAAAATTAAAATGTTAAATATTTTCTTTTCTCAAGTGGAAATTCGAACCAGTACTCTATAAGATTAGAAAATCTACCAAATAAACTACCCAGCTTTATAGTATTAGTATAGACCTCTTGTGTACCGCAAATAATGTAATTTCTAATTATAAAGATATATGAAATATGATTTATTATGCTCTAGTGGCACAGACCTGCAGTACCTGACTGCAGACGTGATGGACGTGGGTTCGATTCCGAGCCAGCGATTAGCGATTGCCAATTACTGTATATAGGTTATCAATTCCCAAGTCAGACATATCCAGTGGCGTGTTGAGTTCTACCGCTCGACATGCAATGTTTCGATATTGGTGGCAGAGTGGAGACCGTCATTACGAATGTTTTTTAAATTTTATCAGCTTCACGCTGTATCACGCATAGATCAGCTTCACGCTGTATCACGCATAGAGTGGGGTAGCAGAGGGAACTGTAACTGATATCCCAAACACCTTTTAAAATATTATTTAATATTTAAGGCCTTGGCTCGTGATGTGTCTAGTGGTTAGAACTCTTTATAGTTGTGATCGTGAAGAACCCAAAATCTTTTAGAGATTCAGAGGTAACAGTGTTAAGAATTTTATATTATGCCATTAGAAGGTATCGCTTTAATAAGATATTTGCCATCAGAAGTTGTTCTTGTGTCAGTTATTTAGATAACTGCTGACTCGACAATATACATTGTCATAACTCGAAGCTCGTCCGAAGATAAGCCAAG
>JAATLQ010031077.1:0-10218 GCA_013421005.1 Heliconius erato x Heliconius himera | reverse complement strand
ATCTTAAATTCTTATTTTTGCTTTTTTAGGGCTCCGTACCTTTATGGAAAAGAAGGAACCCTTATAAGATCACTGTTTGTCTGTCTGTCTGTCTGACTGTCAAAAGCCTTTATCTCAGCAGCACTTGGAGATATCGAATTAAAATCAAACTATAGGTATACTCAGATCTACGGATCTACTCCCTTTATTTCATTTTTATTACCTGAAAAAAGTATTTCTACATTTACTTAAAAAAAAAAATGGTCGTTTATATTGCAAAAAATGCATATCTCGACACAAAGGGAATTAAAATTAATAGCGTACTACCTATCTACAAGATATAGATATAAGCCAAAAAAAATAAATAATTATTTTTTTTAGGTAGTACTAGTTCAGGAAAAAATCTGAAAACTATACATTTGTGGTTAAATCCTAAAAAAGTAATAGCCCTTTGATATTAAAGCCGCTGGCTCCAGGGAGGTATTAGATGACATTGCTCAGTCTAAGCTTGAATTCAATTCAAATTCAATTTTTATACGGAACCCTAGGTTTTGGAGAGGTAGGCGAGTCTATTTCGCGCTTGTCCTTTTTTTTTCTCAATCAAGCAGAAGAGTTTAGTCTTACACTACTCTCTATTTATTGTTTTGTTCAATCTGTCATGGAATACAAAACTAACATAACACTTTATTTACCGCCAACTGCATTTCATATTCTACGGAAAATAAAACCTCTTAAATACGCCTAAATATATACTAAGATAAACTTTCCAGATTACAATTAGTTATTAAACTAATGATTTATAATAGTTTTATTTCTAATGAACTACGTTATAATAATGTACATATTGACTTAAGTTAAAAAAAAATTGGCCTGCGATATATAATAGCTAAGATTTTTAGCTACAAAAGTTTATAAACAATGACGTAACCTTCTTGCAAGTAAACAATGAACATGATTAATGGATATTAATCTTTTCACAAAAATCAAAATATTGTATTGAATTTCTTATACTTTTTTGTTAGAGGATATTGTAAACAAAATGATTTGTCTTGTATCGTTTTAGCACAGTAATGCTGCCATAATTAATGATATTTGAGAATAACAAACTTTATATTTTTAAATAAGACTTGCGTTTTGTGGAATAAGAAAAGAAATGTTTTTTACGTGTTAATCACATACTAAATAAATAATTAGAAATTTATATAATAATTACCGGAATGCTTTGCCCGCGCCTTTGTGTCGCCAGAGTTGAGAAATGAAAATAATACTTTCAATCAAGTGAGAATCAAACCAATCATTGTGTTTACAATCAGACACTGTTCCACTGGGTTACGGTGGGTTACTCTATTTAGGATTTCATAATAATAAAATCTTTTATATTCATATTGGATTGAACTTACAACCATCACATTCAGTCACTATTGCGTCACAATAGATCTTTTTATTTAACTAACCCAAGTTCGATTGGCAAAGCTTTTTGTCGTTAAAACGGTTTGCAATATTGCGAGCAAAAGTTACTATTTCAATCTGTTTTTACGTCTGTGCTTTGCTATATCTACTCCGTACGTAGGACGACTTCATATTCTTTTTATAGACTCCAACTTCCAGCTTAGTTCCATATGAACAAAGATATATGTGTGCAAATAAACTCTGGATAAACAAAATTGCTTTTAAAAATTACTTTTAAAGTAAATATAATTTTTGTGTAAAGAAGCTTTTGAAATAACATTCAAATAAGAAATAAAATCAACATCTAATGATGTAAATCAGTAAGCATTTATTCCTAGTGATGTAGTAATTTATTGGATAAACAAAACAAAAGTAAATCTGGTTAAATGAAGTTCACGCTAAGCTTTGGCGCTGCGCCACAGCACTTGCGTCTTATTATAAGCTCGACGGTTGTGAGTTCTAAATACACAATATCTTGAAAATCAGGCGGGATACTGAGTGGTGCAATATATCTGTCTGTCTGGCTGTCTGTCCTCTATAGAACTGCCTGTATTTTAATTTTCATAGACAGAAACTAGTTATAAATCTAACTGTAAACAATTTAATCAATAATAATAAAAAAATACAATTTCCTAATATAAATTGCAAAACAAAATTTATGATTTAACAATCTTAAATTTAACTAAAAATATATTATCTGATAAGTTATGTTTGCGAGTACGTCTGAGTTTGCTATCTTTACTAAGTACGCCAAAAAACTTCAAAAAGTAATTTTCTTTTAGATTATTCATAAAAATGTTCTCATAATATTCATACAACATTTTTAATAGATCCTTCAACATTTTTAATAGATCCTTCAAGTACTTAAAATACACTTTTGTATAAAACAAAAAAAAAAAATTTAGTATAATATTTTCAAAGCAGAAAAACGTGAAACAATATAATGAAATGGAATACCAAAATAAATTGAAATGTAAATTATTTTCCCTCACTAATCTATCCTTTGGGAATTATCATCTAAATAGAACTCAGAAAGTGCGTCTCTTCACTAGCTTAGTTTTGGTGATCAATATTACTGCAATTTGAATATTGAATATTCAGTAGATGTACGTGATTACTGTTCTCTTGTGGTTTTACGTGCATTATGGATTTTGTGTTTAATGGCCGGATGTTGAAGTGAACTGTTGTGATTCATGGACAACTAATTGACATGAAATAATAATCGCAATAAAAATATATATTTTTGTATAAATTGCTCTTCCTGAGGCCAGTCGTGGCGCAGTGGCACAAAGTGTGACTGTAAAAACGACTGGTTGTAGGTTGAATCCCCACTCGTGGAAAAGAAATATTTATTTACATTTATATTTTCATTTCTTCGCTCTGGTGTCGAGGCAAAGCGCGGCGTTGAGTTCCGCCACTCAGCACGCAATGCCTCCAGAACTTGGCGGAAAGTGGGGAACGGAGTATCTTAACACTAGGTTCTCTCTGCCTACCCTGCTGTGTGCGGGATACAGCGTGAAGCTGATTTGACTTGATTTTTTTTTATAAATTGCTCTTGTAAAAATAATATTAAAATTATAAATAAAAACATGATTAAACAATAAACAAAAAAAAATCCTTGAAAATTGAGTCCCATCAGTCCACATACAACAACAAGGTTATGTCGTGAAATTTTGCCGAAAGTGGAGTGTCTCTCTGTCTACCATGCTTTGAAAGAAAAACGGGAGAAGCTGGAAAAGATAATTATTATATTTTTATTTCGAAGGCAAAACAGAAAAAAATAATTTATAGGCGATTTCAATTAGATTAATATTATTTTATGTAAAGCTGTTATTAAGCTTAATTATCTTGGTCATTTACTACACTATTATCTTATTAATATTAAGGTAGACCTAAGTAAGTCTTATTCTTGTTTGGATTTTTATATTATTTTAGTTTATAAAGAGTTCTTATTATATGTATATATTTAATTAATGTATAAATAAACTGTAAAATAAGAAAACTTTATTTTTTTTTTATTTAGTACGTTTTATTATTGCTTGTATTCTGAGACTTTAAAATTAACATAATGGTCGTAATGGTTCTATTCTTTTTTCTTAAAAAACTAAAATTAAACTAGCTTTACACTGTATCCCTAATAGGGTAGTCATAGAGAACGGAGCGCCGCTACGGCTGAACGCTTTCACCACGTCCACCAATATAAATTTGTGTCGTTTTGTACCTTTTCTTGTACCAAAGTGGAAATGAAAATAATTTGATTAACGCAAATGAAAATAATTTATTAACGCTATCGACTCCGTATCTATCGCATTTGCAGCCTAATTTTTTTATATATGAGTTGTTGTGCGCCAAAAACTGATCGACCGTGTCTTTAGAACATTTCTTTGTTATGATCTAGTATAATGGAATATCTAACTATTCTCATAATAGCGAGAATCTTATCACTTTTGAAATTTTTATAAGGAAACTTATGCATATATTTGTTTACAACGCCACATCAGTTATTCAACTGAGCTTTGTCTAAGTATATTTTCTACATACATTCTTTTTTAATTTTCATTACTTATTTTAAAAAAAAAATAATTGTATTGGGAGCATTTTTCCTGATTATATAGCCACAGTCTAACTATCAATTATATGATAATTAATTAGATATAAATTGAAATATAATGAGTGGTTATTGAATAACATTTCATCGTGATTTAATTAAATGCAAATACATTGTACTTCGAATTACTTCTGAGTTTCTGTGAGTTAGTTTCTGTCAATCAATAATAATTTCAACTTAAATTTTTAGGGTTCAGACATCGTAATGGCATCAATTGGATTTTTTTTTACCCATTTCAATTATTCAAAATTAAACGTAAGCAGCAGTAAATAAATCTTTGGTTTTTACATTGTAACGTTAATGTCATATCGGTAACGTTAATGTTATATCAATGTCACGTCAGCTTCGATCTTAATCTCACATAGCTAAGTAGGCATAGGGAACCTAGTGCTTACATACGCTGTTCCACATTTTCTGCTCAATTTTTCAGGTATGGCGTGTTGTCTGGTGAAATTCAACCACAACAAGCCACGTTTTGCCTTATTACCAGAGCGAGGAAATGAAAATATTAAATATACTTCTATTTCATTGCACACATCAAAAACAGTCGTCGTATTTGTTGAAAAATTGCCTATATAAGGGCTTCTAAGATTTATAATGCTCCGCCAGTGACGCATGTGTATTTGCATATACCACCCAAATGATTTCGGTAAATTAAAATTAACATTGAGCGTAATCTTAGAGAATACAGGGCCTCGTGAGCCTCGTGTTGACTTTTGGCTCTACAAATATTCAGTGAATGCGAGCAAAATGGCTCAGTTTGTTTTAACTTGAAAGGTGTAGACAGAGAATTTAAGGGAAATATCAAAAATTATTTAATATAAATTTTCATGATATTTTAAAAAAGCTATTTCATAATAGATTTTTTTTTTATATTAACAGCGTTGTGTTCCACCACTCAACATGCAATGTCTCGAAAATTTGGCGGAATGTTGGGAACGGAGTGTTTTAAAACTAAGTCTTCTCTGCCTACCCTGCTACATGTAGAAATAAAGCGAAAAAGAATAGTGTTAAGCTTAAAAAATCTGTCGATTTGATTAAAATATGTAAACAAAATCTTATTTTCTCGCTTATCAGTGTACAAACACGTTTGTGCGCTTTAAATTTCATTTAAAGCCGTTAAGCCGTATCGTATATGCATCGAATATATTTGCAACTTTCAAATTAATTAAAGTTTTTTAACACTAGAAGCGCCTCTGTCTCATTTTTGTCACATACGCAAGTTTAATTGTATGTAATTTTATGATTTGTTAATTTATGTAGATAATACTTTTTGATTTTTACTAATTTTAGACATTTATATAATTTAAAATATATTTAAGTTCAAAGTAGCCAGGTCAGATGAAAGGGCTTTAATTTCAGAAAAAGCTCAAGACCTCCAATTTTTGTACGGAACCCTCTTCGACTCACGCTTGTCCGGTTTTTACATTCCAAAACAACACATACGTATGGACGAAGGACTTTCGTCTACGTTTATGTCTCTTAAGTGGCCTTGCTTATTCACCCAGTTTATGAGCTCTAAATCAGACAAATATGATCAAGGGTAGGATAGGTAAAGGGAACCCGGGAATCTAGTGTAAAGCTCTCCGCTGGCATTTTTTGCTGAATTCTGGAGGCATTGCGTGTTGTGTAATTAAACACAACGCCGCAATAAAATTTATAATGCTCCAATTATGAATCACCTGTGAAGTACCACGTATGTAAAAAAAATGTAATAAATGCACTGTATAAAGAATATTATTCATTAATTACTTGATCTTCTAATAATATTAACAAATTTCAATAACTTATAATTTTGTTAGAGTTATTCAATAAGTTGTCACGATCTTATAATGAAACCATAAAATATTTGATTTTTATTTATGTTTTGTTTTTTGGTAATTTTACGTTTGTTAAAGAATAAAAATTGAAACGGGAGGTCTCAATCCTCGGCGCTTCTAGTGTTGATATATTATATTTAAGCATATAAAA
The DNA here is from genome assembly GCA_013421005.1 of Heliconius erato x Heliconius himera. NCBI lineage: Eukaryota > Metazoa > Arthropoda > Insecta > Lepidoptera > Nymphalidae > Heliconius > Heliconius erato x Heliconius himera. Next base: position 4,211 of record JAATLQ010031077.1, on the reverse strand, counting down.
TGTAATTTATTATTCTTCATATTAATACTATTGAACTAAATAATTCAAATTAGTTTTTTGTGTGTGTTTTCATAATCGTTCAGTAGTAAATTCCTTTCGTATTTAGCTTCAGGATGTATTCGACATATAGCAGGGTAGGTAGAGCCAGCCTAATGTTAAAATACTCTAAAGCCTATTTTTTGAGAAATTACATATTGAGTGACGAAACTCAACACTATGCTTCTTACGAGAGCGAGGAAGGGAGGAGGGAGGAGGAGTGATAATAATACATTTTTTATAAATCGTTAAATTACTGTAACGGTCATTAATGTATGCTTTAATCATTTTTATTACTACAAAATACTGCACCGCATTACAGTTAACAATACATCACAAACGATACACGACACTGAACCAGTTCCAACTAGCCAACAGTGCGTTATTAATTCGATTGTTTGGCTCTGGTAGTAGACTATATGTGTCTTTAGAAATTTAACGATAATTTCTTCTATCTTCCACAAACAGCAAACAGCAAAGGAACTGAGAAAATTTAAGAATAGTTTCATTTTTTCGTTGTTATAGATATCGTATATAAATGGCAAACTTTAACGTCGTACGTTGTCTTATCTTAGATGAGATAAGAATATTTCAAATAAAATCATTCGAGAATAAGGCTGCCAAAATGTGAACTGAAGGTAAAGTAGCTAGCGCCCTTAAAATATTTCTATGCTAGTATTTGCCTTTTGATGTGAATATCAAAGCTCACGAAATAACTTAGAAACTAGGCAACCTTCAGGGAAATATCCGCGTCAGAGTTACAAAAGACAGCCTGATCGATATAATAAGGAAATATTGCTTAATATGAAAGACGTTGAAAGAAGGTTATGTTAGACTTTGGCGATGCCGTCAAACGCTACTTGTCGCGTATAAAAGAAAAATACTAGAATAAAACGAACTAACTAAACTCAAATACTAGAATAGGTACTAAATCAATCACTAAAATATGAATTTACATATTTTTTACATGTGTGAAGTAAAGGAATGTTGAAAAATTTAAAAAAATAAAATAAAAGAAAGCATATGAAATTTTAAACGTAGTGAGACTTGTAACTTTGCTTTTTGAAACTAACATCAAACATAAGTAGTAAAAAACGAAACTTATAAGAATTTCAACGTAGCGTGGTAAGAACATAAGGCTTAGTACGAGTAGTAAGAGAATGAAGCACTTGGACCGGTTCGAGTTCCTCTACATTCAATACGTTTTCGAAAAATAGTAAGAAAATTTAGATAAACTGCTCAATGATTTCTTATTTGATAGCATAACATGTTTAAGTAAACGTACCCTCTACAGTATTGAAATACAAATTCATACAGCCAAGCATTAGCTATACGTTCAATTTCATCAAGCACCTAACGTTTGTAGTCGCCAAACAACTCTGGTATGAGCTAGTTAAGATCGCTTCAGGCTTCTGCCATTTATTCGCACAATAGTCCAATATAGCTAGGAAGGAATACAAAAGGGATTTTTGTGTCTGTTACTTTAATAATAATTTTATTTATCGTCAATTTATTAAAAAGGAAATATTATATGATGTTCTCATATTTAATTTCTGTTATTGATGACACAACGCGCTATTAGACCAACGCTATATTTTTCAATCTTTTGTATTTCGTCCTTGCTAAATAAAATATTATTTTATGTAAATGTGTTTTATAGATTTCCTTATAAATTAATATAATATTATAGAAAGTAGAAAGTAGAAATAAAAGTTAGAAGTAGTAGAAAAAAAAAGTTATATGTCATTGTGTACATTTATTACTGATACATAGTGAAAATATATTTAAATGTGTAAAGCTCTGCCAGTCGAGTAGAAGAGATATTCTTTTAAATGTCATAACAAAAGAAAGTTTTTCATATACACTCGTATATACACAATTTTTTTAGATTTCTTTTAAAATTTATTTTGTTTAATTTTATTTATTCGTTTAACTAAATAATAGTACCTACTATAGTATAGAAAACGTAAAATTTCATTTTCGAAGACATGAATCATTTTATGATATCAATTTATAAAGGGTATTATATATTTTCTGTACAGATTTATGAAAAAGTATTTGCTTTTATTAAATCTATAAAATTTATGAATTTAGCTTTTGAACTGTTCTCAGTATTAAATTTGATAACTCCATTCTACTTCTTAAAAAATCTCATAATGTAAGTTAATATATTCCTTTTATAATGCTTATCATGGGGAAATTGGGTTTCAGTCAATAAATGAAAATCATAACTTTTTTGTATAAGAATAATTTAATGAAAATAGGCAAATGTTTGTCATTGACATATTGTATGTATTTTTTACGAGGTCTTAATGACCTCATCTTTTACTAACATGCTCTAAGGCACAGTGGTCGAGACGTGACGTCACAGCTATCTTGAGCTCACCACACACTCGTGGCCAATTATTTCCGTTTTCCGCATTCCATGGCTTAGATACCCTGAAGGGGATATAAAATGTAACAGGCTATATAAAGACATAAAACAAAGAAAACTTTATTTTTCTCATATTCTGAGTTGTAAATAGTTTTACTTAGAAAAACAACGTAACGTTTTCAGTTTAATGGATAAGTTGTACAAGTAGATAACAGTAGAATGTTCTGCTGTTCATAATATGAACTTTATAGAATTAGGTATGATTGCTTAGTCATTTCGTCAAAGACACTATATTGCGCAAAAATATTGATAATTTTTACAAAATTATTCAGAACAACCAGTACAGGCCTATTCTATCTTTATATTTATTTCTAAGTCTGTATTTAATAATGTGAGGAAATATATAAGTATTTTATTGAATTAACTTTTAATAATTGTAATATTATATAATGTATTGTTAAGCTCGGAGCAGTGCCTGCCATTCGCCTTTACTGTTCCAATCCAATATAGCAAATTACATCAAAGGAAATATCTACCGTCTTACATAGCTTTTGCTTACAAACATGGCTGCCTATGAAAGAAAAATGTTGCCATAGCAACGTTTGATAAGTAGTAAAAGAACTATGAAATTTATTAATAAGATAACTATGAAGTAAAAGAAATATTTCTATTCAAATATAGTCTACATATATTATGAAATAAAAATTAAATTAAAATATAGCCTAAGAAGACGAACATGAGCACGGCCTACAAAATGGATTCTCTTGAGATTTAAAGTGAAATGTCACGATACTGAAACCGTATGGGAAATTAAAAAGATACCTTTTAACTTTTTTTTTTTGGGGTGTAAGGGGTATGGGCCTAACATCTTCAACATCCCAAATGTCAACCTCACCTGCACGTGGTACACCCTGCTGTTTAACGGACGAGGCACTGGCGACCGACGCTTTGGCGGAATAACCAAGCATTCACATCGTACAGAGGGGAATACCTGTATACAGACCCAACATCTGGTCCGGGGTTTCCCTACCTCAAAGGGTAGGTTTTAGTACGTCAGATGGTAATCGGTACTTAATTAATAAACCCAAACTAGCCAAATTTTTAGAAAAGAAAATTTTTTGGACAGGTTACAAAATACAGTAAAGATAACGGATAGGGCGTCGCCGCGAAACGACGCGCAGACACATCGCCCTACATCTGCGAAAAGTGTGCGAGGGCTACCGAGTCACGGACGGGCCCGGCTAACGACGTTAGTCCCAAATTGTAACCGTAAAGTCCGCTTCGCTACTTTGAATGTTGGAACACTAACTGGAAGGACCAAAGAACTTGCTGGCCTCTTTAAGAGAAGAAAGGTAGATTTCGCTTGTTTGCAAGAAACGAGATGGACTGGTGCAAAAGCCCGCAACATCGGTGAGGGCTATAAAGTAATGTATGTTGGCGCAAGGCATGGAAGAAATGGTGTAGCTATTGCTGTCAACGTAGGACATCTCGATAACATCTTGGAGGTAATCAGAGTTGACGACAGGCTGATGTTTCTTAAAGTACACCTGCTACTACACAGCTGAAGGAGAAATCTTTAATGTAATATCAGCTTATGCTCCCCAGCAAGGTTGTAGCAAAGCAGAAAAAGAAACATTCTGGACAACTCTAGACGGCCACCTACAACAAATACCCTCAAAAGAAACCATACTATTGGGTGGAGATCTGAACGGACACATAGGGTCAGTAAACCACGCCTTTACAAGAGTGCACGGAGGCTACGGTTTCGGTAGTCTTAACGATGAGGGGAAAGTTATTCTGT
>JAATLQ010031076.1:0-10216 GCA_013421005.1 Heliconius erato x Heliconius himera | reverse complement strand
TTTAATGAACCGATTTTGATGAACTAAACTTTAGAACCTAAATTGAGTTAAAACAAAGCAATTGGTGAAATTTTCAAGTAAATCGGTTCAGTAGTTTCAGAGAAAAATGCGGACAACAATATGTCGACAGACAGACAGACAAGAAATTCAAAAAAAATCTTTTTGCTTTCTATTAGTCTTTTTAAGTGTCCCTCTATCCATTTCAGTCAAAATTACTAAATGTACAGACAAAATATTTTGATTGTCTTATTATATATATATATAGAGATTATAACTACAAATCACTGTATATGAGGTCGTCGTGGCGCTGCGGCTCAAAGTCTGGCGTAAACGCGACGGATTGAGATTAGATTTCTTTAGGGGTTTGATATTTTTTGGACTGATTTCCGCCATTCAATATGCAATGTTTCGAAATATGACCGGTCTAGAGAGAATAGAGTGTCCTAATATTATTCCTTAGTCCCTAGTACTAGTTCCCTCTGTCTACCCTTCTACATGCGGGATGCAGCGTGAAGCCAAAAAAAATATAAATACAAACCCTGAAAATAAAAATTGTTGTCAAACACATGACAGTATGTGTATCGTTTATTTTATTACGTTAAAACATCCCTAATGCATACTTTCAAAAAACTATGGACTTCTGCATTCCTATGCAGTAAAAATGTTTAAGTATATCATGTTTGTTTTATTCCGTTAAAAATGTTCGTTATAAAGTGTCGAAATTTTTTCCTTCTAGTAGCTATAGAGATTATTATTATTATTTTTTTTTTTTTTGTCGATGTCAATGCAAACGACTGTTAACGTGGCGGTTGTGGGTTCTATTCTTACTAGGAGGAATGAGTTAAATTAATTTCCACGCACAAGTCACAAGACAAATTGTAACTTTGTTTTCCATCCCTCAACAATCAATAGTTGGTAAAAAGGGAACGGAGTGTCTAAACACTAGGCTCTCTCCGCCTACCCTGCTTTATGAGGTAAAATATTTCTGTTCTTTTTAAGCAATTAACACACGTTGCGAAATTGTGCAATTGTAAGTTATATTGTTGTGTGGCGGAAGCTTAATCTGAATACCATTTATATGGAGGACATAAACGTTATACTGAGGGAGTTCCTCTAATAATTTAGTTTCTGGAGCATTTGGCCTCTAGAATTGTAATTAAGGTTAATCTATGACAAATTGCAACTTAAAATTTGCTATCGGAAATTGGATGGTTGTTTATATTTTTTTTATTGGTTGCTTCACTATAAATTCTTGTAGTGATTTTAGATCTTAAGCACATAAAGAGCCAATTGATTTATTTCTTTCAATGCTATAAAATGTAAGGTATAGCAAATATGAGAACTAAGACATCTTATATAATATTGATTTTCATATTATATAAGATGTCTTATTAGTTTCTCTTGCTCTTCTGCCCTCTCTTGCGTGTCAAATAAAAATGATTAAGAGTTAGCCGTCTCGTAAAACATATTTCTATGTCATTTTGTTCGCGATTCTCTAAAAAAGAACTATACAATATGGGATTTTTTCAATTCGAACCGGTAGTTCCTGAGATGTTGTTGTTGCATGTTTAAATAAAACACACTTTTCAGCTTTATAGTATTAGTACACATAGATTTAGTCATACAAATTCGTACATTACGTTTCATGATACACGTTACATGTACAGGTATTCTATTGCTCTAGTGCCATTGTCGTTTTGATAATTGCTACTGCAATACACGCTAAAGCCGTTCCAACAGAACTGCGTGAAAACGACATCTGTATGCAACAGTTAATTAGAATAGGTTAGGATTTTTTGCAAGAATTTGAATGGTACAGTGGGGTAGAGTCTGAATGTAAACGAGATAGTTGCAAGTTCTGGATTTTTTTAGCGTCTCGCTGCCTATACAGCAGGGTAAGCAGAGGAAACCTAGTGTTAATACACTCCGTTGCCCATTTTCCGCCGAATTCTTGAAGTGTTGAGTAGCAGAATTCAATTTTTCACCACAACGAGAAAATGAAATATTTCATGTTTTCGTTAGTGTCCCTGTGTCACGATGGCTTTAATTAAATATTTGTCTCAATGTAAAGGTCAAAGGATTGATGCTCTTCGATTCAGGTGATGTTTTGTGTTCAAAATATTTTCATTACTATTTGAGATTTATTTTTTTTGCTGCATTCTTGCTCACTAAGATAAAGGCGAAAAGCCAAAAATATGCTATGAGGGTACCATTTTCTTCTTTTTAGATATAAAACTCTAAAAAAGACATAATACTGTTCGTGAAGATTTGTTTATCTATAAATTGATATTTTTTACACGTACCTACTTCGCCTTCCGAGTCGCTTGATATCATTCTTTTTCCTTTTCAAGGTATTATTTGTCAAGTGACAGCTCCTAAATGGCTTTCCGGACTTTGAATCAGAACAGGAAAATATTTATGTTTCTAATCTCATAATATAAATTGCCCTTCATCAAGGATTAGAATCTTTTTGTATAAACAATACATATAAAAATAAATTAAATTAAATTAGCTTCACGCTGTATCCCGCACACAGCAGGGTAGGCAGAGGGAACCTAGTGTTAAGACAATCCGTTCCCCACTAATATATATAAAAAAAATGTTTTAAAAAATGTTTAGAAAATTATGGATACAAATAGTATTTTTTATGAAATTCATTTTATATGATATATGCAAGCAAAGAGAACATAATAAAAAAATATATATCAAGGTTTTCGATATAGGAAACTACGAAAAATATGGTATTTTTTATCCAGTAGTGACCGTTTGTGTGCGAAATTGCCTAGCGACGAACACCGGGAAAAGTATTTTCTCTAAGTCTACGATATCAAAATGTACAAGCATTTATGCATCGCATATGCGGTATTTCGTATTAAATTCATCGCGTAATCAAAACCTATAGAGTGCGTCCTATGGACCTACATTTATGAAATTTGGCACAAAATGAGAATTTACAATACAAGACTTTACGATAGGGTTAGATCGGATCAGATCAGTGGTGGTCGCCATACTTTTGGGCAATTGTGAATAAATTAACTTAACTTAACTTAACTTCACGCGTTATCCCTATCGTGGTAGTCAGAGAGAACGGAGCGCCAAACGTCACGGTCTCTATATACCTCTTTCGCCTCGTCCACTGTCATCAACCTCTTCATACATGCCTTCAATGTGTGAATAAAGTTCTAATATATATTTTCTTTTAAAATATTTAGATACAAATTCTCGCACATTATATAATCAATTTAATATAATATAATATAATTAAATATTTAATTTTAAGTGAGAATCGAACCACCGAAACAACGACCGAAATGCGACTGTTAAATACATTATATTTACTCTAGTCGTAAAAAAATACTTTATTTCACCGTGTTTCTTGTTTCAAAATATATTTTTTTATTTTTTTTTTATCTGTACCATAGCACGAAGGTGACAGTAACATGGCTGTATTTTTAGAAACTTGTGGATACTCACATATCAGAAACTAGTTGACTAATTTTGATGACACTCGAACGGTCACTTAAAAAGTATTGGTTTTTTTAGCTTTACATTGTATCCCACTTATAGGAAACCTAATATTAAGACACTTCGTTCAGAGGGAACCTAGACAATCCGTTCCCCACTTTCCGCATATCTGTCAAGTTATTACGTGTTGACTGACGGAATTCAATACCGCATTTTTGCCTTGGTACCAGAGCGAAGAAATTCTATATTAATAAATAATCATTCATTCTCCCAAGTGGGAATCGAACCCCCAACAGCCGCGTTAGACACACGCTTATGCCTCTGCGCCACGACTGCCTCAGTAGTATTGTTTATTCGGTCAAATTTATTTTTACTATTTTTTATCCAAATGGTACCATTTAAGCAAACAAGGAACAGAAATATACACAAACCGTAAATAGGAGGTTTATTTCCGAACGAGGCCAACATTCTACAAAATTTTAAATGTCAGGTTCTAAAATAATATAAGATAATTAAACATTTTCAAAAGGAGCATTGTTTATGAATGGAAGATATTTTATTTAGATATCAAATTCACTTAAATAACTTAGGCTTTTTGTTGTTTTTTTTGTATAAATACACAAGCGTATGACTGCTGTAAGTTCAAGTCACTCTCGAGGAAATAAAGTATTTATTATTTTCATTTATTTGCTTTGGTGTCGAAACAAAGTACGGCGTTGAGTTCCGTCACTCAACATGCAATACCTTGTAAATTTGGCGGAAAGTGGAGAACGGAGTGTTTTAACACTAGAGTCCCCTGCACCTTGCTATATGCGGGATACAGTGTGAAGCTGAAAAAAAAATCTATGAGAATGAACTGATCACTATATGACAGAATTGCCATTAGGCACATTTTTGCTAAGTAGCAAATATACAGGCTAATTATTCAATAAAGGAATACTAAGTGATATATACTTAGTCCTGCACTCTGAAATGCTTATTAGTGCTTAATTTTAATTAAATCCACGTAAATATTTACATATTTATACCAAATTAAAAGTTATTTGGCATTTTTGAGTATATCTGATTAATTTCGTATTGAAATAATCGTATTTAAATTCATATTTCCATTGCATTTTGTATTATATTTTACAAACTTAATAATTATAATTAATGTAACTTTAGAACACTTTAACTTCGATCGTTAATCATAGATCTGAAAGGCTTTCAAGGTGAGCCACGTGGACACTTAATTTATGTTGATATTGAATATAAAAGTACATAAAACATGTACAGATTGTGTTCACAGTGTTTATGAAATCGATTTAGTCGAAGGAACCCTGACACAAAAAAATTATACATATAACAAAATTGTAGCTGATTGCTGTCTATACATAAAGAATATATGATAAAATCTATTATTGGGAGCATCTATCCGTGTAATAGTATCTAAAACAATAATTTTTAAAATTCTTGTCTGTTTGTCTATGCGTTTATTTATGCTGAACTCGGAAACAGCTTAACTAATTTAAAGGCTTCTATTGTATTTTTTTATTCAAACGTTGTTTAGCACTTAGTGTTTGTTTTATTTAAATCGGTTTAAAAAACAACAAATCGACGAAATTGCTACAAAATAATTGTTTTATTAAATTTACATAAACTTTGATTTAAAGACGATATCCCATAGACATTTAAGGATATTGTCTTTAAAATAACAACGTTCCTAGACCACGAAAGTAATTTAGTTAGTAAAATAATTATGTAGTTCAAGCGGGCGAATCCGCGAGTGGACCGCTAGTATTTAATATTTTTGTTAGTGAATATAATAGATAGAATAGTTTCCTCGGTAAGTGTAGACAGTATTTGGTGTTCATTTTCGTTACCTAACAAAGGCAAAACCTAGAGTCGATATACTTTGTTCTCCGAATTTTTCTATTCGAATTGAAGGTATTGTGAGCTGAGTAACAGCATTCATGCCATTGAATGCTGTTACTCAGCTCAGCTCGCTTGGTTCTCAAAGCAGAGAAATAAAAATAATTTAGTATAATCTTTGCCCCAATAGGGGATCGAACCCAAAATCATCATATCTCTTCGACTGGAAATCTGCTGAATACGTTTTTTTGTCATTATACAGTCGTACATTTTTATACCATTCGAAATAAGAATATAAGAAATACAAAAGAAAATTTTATTACTTCGAAATCTTAATTTTTAAAACATAATTTTTCATATATACTTTATACCACCGTGTCGGTATGAAATCTTGTGTTCACTTGGGAAAAACCTACAACATAGCAAATACCCACGTTAGAAGAGCTAAATAATATGGACTTTAATTTTAAATAATATTTAAAAACTGTATCCCGCACACAGCGGGTAGATAGAAAAAATCTAGTCTTCAAGATACTTCGTTCCCCATTTTCCGCCTAATTCTGAAGGCATTACCTATTAAGTAGCGGATCTCAACGCCGCGCTTTGCTTTGACATCAGAGCGAAGAAAATTAAAATATTCCACCTGGTTTATACTTGCGCTTATAGATGTTTTTTTCTTGAAATTCCTACCGGACCGAGGAAAAATGGAATTTTACATTTCACGTAATATAGTCCTGGCAAACAAAGTTTATTTACTGACAACAAACTACCCATAGTTGTTTATTTTTCATTCAATTTATATATGATTGAATATGAATAATATATAAGTTACATTTTTACCAATATGAAACTCTCAGGAGACAAGTATAAAATTATATTTACTTTACTCAAGTGGCAATATGATATTTTTTGGTATTTATAGCGACTCACAACTCTCTTATATAACAAAATAGGAATAATCTGATGTCTATTTATCTCATTTTCCACATTCCGCCTGATATTCAAACATTGGCTATTGAATGGCAGAACTTTACACCACGTTTAGGACTAAATCGTGCTGTAACCTGCACACTACAGGGTAGGCAGAGGGAACCTAGTGTTAACACACTCCGTTCCCCACTTTAAGCCGAGTTTTGGGGGCATTGCGTATTGAGTGGCGGAACTCAACGCTGCGCTTTTGCCTCGACACTAGAGCGAATAAATGAAAATATAAATGAAAATAAATATTTCATTTTCTCGAATGGGGATCAAACCCACAACCAGTCGATTTTATAGTCACACTTTGTTCCCCAGCGCCACAATAGGCCTCATTTGGACTAAAAAAACAAAATTAATATATTTTTCATTATAATAATTGTCCTGAGTGCTAATTGAACCCAGAATTATCGTCCCTGTAAAAAGAACTTGGGAATATTCTGTATTTTAAATATAAAACATAACACAACAAGCGACGCATCTGTCGTTAACTTTGCGAATTAATTACATACGACTATACATATGTACCTCCTTGTTGAAAAAAAAATACGTACCGTTTTTTGCTTAGTTTTTTTGTACCTTTTCTTGAGGTCCTCTCTATTGTATATAATGTACTATCTACATAGATATTTGAACCCAATATCTATCACCTATTAATAAAATCAAAAATAACTTTTTGCAGCGATCAAAAATCGATATTATATACTACATTAAAATTTTTCATGTTAATGTAGTACACGAATTTAGATTTTGGTTATTTTTAAGCAAATGCAATTAATAACTGCCAATTATTTAGCATTCTACCTAATACACAATATATATTTTTAAGCCAATTGAAAAAGAGTGATTTATCACTAAATTCAATACACTCCGGAGAAATATGGGAAACACGTAAAGAATACGTGTAATACTTGGCAATGCTACAGCAATATCGAGATTGCATACAATTTCATTTGTGTGAAATTAAAAACGTAAGATTCCGTTTTTTCCATTTCGAGAAATATTTTTTTTAGAGTGAAGTAGAAGTTTGTTATACGCCTGCACGTAGTTTATTTATTATTTTGAGATATGTTCCACCACTTTGTTTCTTTTTTGTGTAACTTATAGCACAGGTGGCTAGACAATTTACATAATAATATAATTTTATGCATTCATGGAGAGGTGAAAAAACAAAGGTATTAATTTCAATTTTCACAATTCATAATATCGCAAAACTTATGAAAAAAAAAGTATAACAACAAGCTTATGAATCACGTTTAGTTAAAATTTCATAAAACTATTTTCAACAGATATCTAGAAAATAAATTTAAATGTTAAGGGTTGTTACTCCTTAAGGTTAGAAGCAAAAAAGAATGTTGTGACGCTATTTCGGATAGAAAGAAATACTTAAAAACAATGCATTAGAAGCCAGTGCAGCTTTCCCGTTGTTATACGGCTGGCCCCTTTGGTACGTATGTTCCTTAGGGCTTCCTGTATAGAACCACTAAAGTACGACTCCTCGAAACTCTCGGTTATATATAATAAGAAAATGTGTCTCTATTCTTTGTTATTGTTTTTTATTAATTCGAACTCTGCAGACACTAATTTGACCTGTACTATTTATTTCCATATTATAGTTATTGTTATTACTATATTTTTGTACATTTTTAGAAGTTTAAATATTTAATCTAAACTCAGGCTAACTAAGGCTAAATGACTTTTTTTTACATTAATCTTATGCACTACTTATCAGAGATATTTTTACATGTACGCATATGTAAGCAAAACAGAGTATATTGACACTGTATTCTTTTTTTTTAATCTTTGCGAATGCCAAAGCCTTCCTCTCTGCCCAACACTTCACGTAAAATAGTGAACAGAGGGACCTATCATAAATTTATATTTACTTGCACTGCTTCACACTTAGCCCGCACATTGCTGGGTCAACAGAGGGAACCTGGAATCCTAGTGTTAAGACACTACGTTTCTCATTAAGGTACTTCTGAATATAGAGGCGAGGTGAGCCGAGGCAAGAGGCGTTTTGCCTCTCTACTAGAGTGAGGAAAATGAATTCATTTCCTCGAGTGAGAATCGAACTCACAACCCGTTGCGTTTACAGTCGCTCACTTGTGCCCCTGCGCTACGTCTCAAACTCGTTAAAAATACGTAGATGAAAAACAAACATATTTTAAGAACTTAATATAAAATGTTTAAAAAGAATTGTCAAAAGAAGATGAATGATTATGAAAGCAATTCACCCAACGCAAGGCACTGTAAACAGAGCTGCCAATACTCTTCATTCATACTCAAGTGCAAATACGAATAAATTTTAGATGCTTGGGATTTACTACTTTAAGAGATTTTATAGCTATCGGTAAACGCTATAGCTCAGTTGTTATTTGTGTGATATTATTAATTAGTTTATGTTATAGGTATATTGTTGGTCGTGTGTTCAATTTTTATTAATTTCGATTATAATATTTTTAGTGAGAAGCGTAAAGGCGTCGTTTTTATTTCGATTCCAACTCGGGCGAATAAATTATCTGGGAGCAAGATAAATTGCGGCGTTGAGTTTTCCCACCCAATATGCAATGTCTCGAAAATTGGTTGAAAAATGGGGAACGGAGTGTTTAAACTCTAGATTTTTCTCTGCTTACCCTGCTGTATGGAAAACAAAGTATGACTATAAAAATAGTCTGTTATTTTTATATGATATGTTGAGGCCGTTGTGGTTTCCAGTCGATAATATTAATGGAATAAAATATTTAATATTTTCATTTTGTCGATTTTGTAAGAGCAAGGAAGCGCTGCGTTGAGTTTCGCTTCACACTCAATGCCCAAGAATGCGGCGGAAAGTAAATAAAGTTCCCTTATTAACATTATTTGTGGCAATCGAATCTAATTGAATTAATCTACTAGGAATAGAACCCACAATCACGGCATATGCAACCACTATAGTCTCATGTACTTGATATAACAACATAAAGCCTCTTTTGTCATTATATCGTATTATCTTAACCAGTTACTTTATTACTGGTAAGTTCTTTTGACGTTTGTTATGTAAGAGGTCGTATCATCTTCTCAACATTATTAACTTGATCCAAACAAAAGAACGACAGATAAACAGGCCACGTTTTTGCTATAATAATTATATGTGCAAAAAAAGAAGTCATAAGAAGTATAATATGAGGGGGTTAAGAATTTGAGTGGGTATATTTTATACATAAGGCCAGTCGTGGCACAAGGGCACAAAGTGTGACTGTAAAACCGACTGGTTGTGGATTCGATTCCTACTCGAGGAGATGAAATATTTACTTAAATTTATATTTCCACTTTATTTTTATATTAGTAAGGGGAGAGGGCGCTACCGTGCCACTATTGACATCGGCTCAGTGTTATCTTGCAAATTAAAAATAGTGTTAATTAATATAACTTGAAAAAGACTACATTTTTCTGTGAATAAGAGTGAGATATAACAAGATTAGTGTTGGTGAACCTAGAATCTATGAACTAAAAGAGAAAACTTGTAAAATCTGTTTGGTACCACCACATTTAAAAAAGAAAGGACCACAAAAATCTTAGGATAACATAGCATTTAAAGTGCTAGCAGAAGGTCAGTCCAAGTATACCTAAAGTGTAATAACCAGTGAAAAACTAATATTTACTAAGAAGAAAGAAAAAAAAAAATAATAATAACGTCAAATATTTAAATCGAAGTCATCAATAACGTTCCGGCATAAATTAACGCCATCTGTGGTAACAACAAGCTAACTCCAATTTAGCTGATTGCCAATATTAAGAGTACAGCCTTTTATCACTAGAGGCCGTCTTTTTTCCGTTCGTACCAGAATTCCTATTGATCAATATTAAGCGACGCAGTCATACGGCTAGCGGATACAAGAGGGCAACACTTGAATTATATAAAGCCATGGAGGATATCATGAAT
>JAATLQ010031075.1:56595-66807 GCA_013421005.1 Heliconius erato x Heliconius himera | reverse complement strand
GCAACCATCCTATTTTCTTGGATTAGAAATAAATCATAGTAACAATGGAACTATTAAGGGACATCAAACTGCTTACACAAAAAAGATTTTAGACAGATTTGGAATGACTAACTGTAAGGAAGTTGGGACACCAGCAATCAAGGATGTTTCAGAAGAGGAGATAGAAAAAGATGAGACTTATAAAATTTTTCCTTATAGACAAGCAGTAGGAGCTTTATCATATTTAATGGTTGGAACAAGACCTGATATTGCTTATGCAGTCGGTGTTGTCTCTAGAAATCTTGACAAACCTAGTGCAAGAAATATTGTACAAGTTAAAAGAATATTTCGTTATTTAAAAGGAACCATTGGAAACAGTTTAGAATTTAAAAAGAACGAGAAACGACTGGTTTGTTATAGTGATGCAAATCTTGGAGGTGACAGTTTTAGTGGATGCTCTACCAGTGGTATGATATGCATGTTTGGTGGATCAGCTATTTCTTGGAGAAGTACTAAACAGACAACAGTTGCCTTATCGTCTACAGAAGCAGAAATAATAGCTGCTAGTGAAGCATGTCGAGAGATAATGTGGCTGCAAAGATTATTTACAAGTTTAGGAAAAAAATTCGAAAACCCAATTTTAAGAATTAATAATCAATCTGCATTAAAACTGGCTCACAATCCTTCGTATGAGTATCATAGAAAAACCAAACATATAAAGCTCAAACACTTCTATATTAGGCAATGTGTTGCTGAAGATGAGCTTGTCGTAGAACATGTTTCTGCAGAAGACCAGTTAGCTGATTTTCTTACTAAACCAGTGTTCAAGCCCAAATTACTAAAGACCTGTAAGCTACTTGGTCTACAAAAATGAGGGAATGTTAAGGAAGCACAAGTTTATATAAAGAGTTTTTATATTTGTGTGTTCCTTATTTATATTATATTCAATCTCATTGGTCTTCAGTTATTATTTTATACATTGACATATTGTAAAATATCTGAACAACGAAATGTATTTTTCTTAACAATAATATATATTTTATGAATTATTAAAACGTTGTTTTAACTTTAATACTTTAAACATTAATTTTTAGTTACTTAATTTTTTTAATTAAGTACTAACAATTCCATAGATAAAAAGTTCGCTTTTTCTCGAGACTTTCGTTAATATTTAACTTATATTATTTTTATTTTAATTTAAATTTTCACTATCTATATTGAGTTTTGCAACAAGAGTGTTCTCAGACATGGGTGACAAAAAGTAGTAAAAGAAGGCTAAAGTACAACACACTTCTCTCGTTTGTCATCAACTTGTATTGCAAAAATATAATATCACGTTTTGAATTGAAGAAGTCTAACTTGAAGTCAACACAGACTTCAAGTTAGACTTATTCAATTTAAGATTACATCTAATAAATAGATATAACACTTTTTTTTATTTTTTTAACCATTTTTAAAGTTTTATTCCACACTTAGGAAAGAATTTCTTAATAAGTAGATATAACCTTTTTTATCACCATGTAAAAACACTGTATAGACTAGGGGTCGCAATCCGGGATCCCGGGATTCAAAAATATATCGGACCAAATATAGGTCTTTAAAATCCCGGTTTTAATTTTACAAGAAACCGGGATTTTCGATATTTTCGGATTTTAGAAAGTTAAAAGTTAGTTATTCGAATTAAAACATGCCTGCTATTAAATTCAGGCTTATTTAAGATATACAATGGTACATAACATACATCGGCGAAAGTAAGCGATGAGTTTTCCTCAAAATCCGGCATTTTACGACATTAACCGAGTTTGACCGACCCGACTAACGAACGTACGAATACCGTATTTTCTCATTGGGCGTCGTTGTTGCGCGTTTTTGTTGCACGTCGGTGTTGCACGCTTTACTTGCCCCTCGATGTTCCAGGTGTCATTATTGTTTTTCGTTAATATGATATATATGTTATAACTAACTTCACGCTTTATCCCTAGCGGGGTAGTCAGAACGGAGCGCCAAACGCTACGGTCCCTACATACCCCTTTCGCCTCGTCTATTGTCATGAATCTCTTTATCATGCCCTCCGGGCGGTCCTCATGCTTTTTACGTGACCTTCCTCCAGTATATTTGATACTGTTTTCGAAGGTCAACCGAGATCTCCTCCTACCTCTCTTACCGCTCACTTTTCCATCATAAATCTTTTTTGCCATTCTTTCATCACTCATTCGTTCGACGTGCCCAAACCAGCTGAGCACGTTCTTCTTCATTCTCACCGTGACATCCTCGCTAGTACCTGCCATTCTGTGTATCTCTTATTGCGGATTCGATCCGCTAAGCTGACTCCGCATATCCTACGAAGAGATCACATCTCCACGGCATTCATCTTTCTTTAATTCTACTTCTGTAATACCCACGTTTCGCTGCCGTATAACAGAGTCGGTCGGCATTGTGTACGGCCAAAAGCGCAGTTGTGCTGACGTTTCGCCATCTCATCAATGCAGCCAAGGCTCCGTTAGCCTTGTTACCGGCAGCAATACGCCTTTTCACATCCATCTCGCATCTTTCATCTCTACTGAACATACTTCCCAAGTATTCCACTTCATTCACTTGTTCTAATATCTTTCCATTTACACTGATCTTGCATTCCGTCCTTTCTTCATCTCTTTCAAAAATCAGAACCTTTGTCTTATTCGCATTGAGGCTTAGACCATTATATTCACACCCTACTTTCAGAGTGGTGACCAATGCCTGCAACTCGCATTCTGATGATGCAATAACCACTACAACGTACAGCAGGCAATTCACGTTCAGGTCACCTATTTTTACTCTCACACCACTTTGTTTCACTCCTTGGAGATAGCTATCCAAAATACAAATTGAACACCGAAGCTGACATGGCGCAACCTCGTTTAACACCCGATCGGATGTCAAATCAGGGCGACATGCCAGCTCCTACTCGCACACAGGCTGGGTGATCTCTGTAAAGAGACTTTACAGCCTGCAACAAAGGTCCGCTCACATTGTACCGGACTAGTATCTCCCATAATTTCACTCTGTCAAACACCTTTTCCAAGTCCACAAAAGCACAGAAAACTTTTTGGTTAACGGCCAAAAATTTTTCCGTGATCATGCAGAGGGAAAAGATCTGATCCATACACCCTCTTCCAGGTCTAAAGCCTCCTTGGGCCTCCCACAATAGCCTTTCAGATCTCTCTTGCATTCTTCTCGCTAAAACTTTAGTATAAATTTTACTATCTAAGCTAATCTGATAGCCCTATGGCTTGCGCAGTCTATCTGTGAACCTTTGCCTTTATACAAAGGCACGATGACTGCACCTCGCCAATCGTCTGGGACCTCCCCTGATTTCCAGCATAAATTGCACAAAAACCAGAACAAGTCCAAGACGCGTGGCCCACCATATTTGTTCATCTCGGCAGTAACTCCATCTGCTCCCGCTGATCTACTCCATTTCAGACTTCGTATTGCACTCTCAACTTCTTTTACACTGACTCCGCCATCAGCTACATCAAGACTCAGCGTTTCACTGTTACTTGAGACTGAGGCGTCATCACATTCATACATCTCCTTGTAAAATTCCGCCCATCGCTGCAAAAACGCTGCAAAATATATGTTGTTAAATAATAAGCCTATAAGATATTTTTGGTAGCAAATTATTATATATTTTTTTTGTAGTATATTTGATAAATATTATTACTAAAGTGATTTATTATTAAACTGTATATTATAATTAAAAATTGTTTTATTGAGTAAATATAATTTAATTTACTACTTCCCTAAAAATACCCCCCTAACTTAACTCTAAAAATAAGAAGAGACTTGAAAAATTACTAATTTTGGTACAAAAAAACTAAAATATCGAAAATATCGAAAAAACCGGGATCCCGGGATTTTTCTGAAGTCGATATCGAAAATCCCGGTTTTGCTTGAATGGTCTGATATTGCGACCCCTAGTATAGACGCTCTCGTGGCTCAGTGGAACAGCGTTTTAGACGCGATGCTCATGAGTTTGATCTTTACTCGGGGAAATAAACTATTTAAAAACATATATAATACATACAAAGCGTGGTGTTCAGATCCAACGTTGATTTTTTTTTTCATTTGCCAATTGAGCACTAATCAATTTGCCTAGTCACGTTGTTATTAAACGTTTTTAGCTCAGAAAACGGAGAACGGAGTGTCTTGATATTATTTTCCCTCTATGGCATTGCGTGTTCAGTGGCGGCATTCATCACTGCGCTTTGCCATGTTACAGGGGTGAAGAAATGAAAATACTTATTTCATTTATAAATATTTCATTTCCTCTACTGAGATCCACAGATTGATGAGACTGATGTGGAATCCGCAACCTGTCCCTTTTATAGTCGCACCCTTGTCCCCTGCGCCACGACTGGCTTCAAAATATATAAGTACATGCTTATGAAATTTTATTCCACAAAATTAAAATGAGCTTAATAATAAATATGAGATTTTTTATAATAAAAATATTAAGAAACTTAAATATGATAATATATTAGTTAAATTATACCATAAAAAATCTTAGTTCTGTTAACGGTTATATTCACTGTTTTATTGAAAATTGTTATCATCAGAGGTCAACTTTCATTTATTACTCACATTATTGAAAGAATTCTGTATTTATTTTTATATCATCGATTTAGTATGTGTATAAACGAAAAACGAGAAAAATAATATTTATAAAAAATATTTATTTATTTTTAATTAAGCTAAATGAAAAGCAGTTTACTTTTATATTTCATGTTACTATACAAACTCTTTGAAAAAATTTGGTTTAAATACTAAAGGTTTTCAAATAAGACTAATATATCTTTGGATTATTATTTTATTAAGTAATGAAACTTATATTACTAGGTATTTACAAAACGAATAATAAATTTCTTATATACAATTCGTTTACCTAAATTAATGACTTAGTTATCACCCTACTTTGCAGCCTCTAGATGAGCTATCGACATGAAGTATATTTACAAAAACCAAACTAGGTTGCATTGTGAATGAAATAATATAAATATTTCTGATTCGCTTTACCATTGGGACCAACCATGTCCGTGACTGGAGCCACTCCAGCCATTACCATGTCCGTGGCTGGAGCCACTCCAGCCATTACCATGTCCGTGGCTGGAGCCACTCCAGCCATGACCATGGTCAGACTGGCTGTGAGCCTTGTGGTGAACTGTCTTTACAACAGGTACTGGGTAAGATTTGACGACATGAACGGGAATTTTAACTATTTTTACAACTGGAACTTTAACAATTTTTTCAACTGGCACCGGATGGTCTACTGGCACCTGAACAACCTTTTCAACTGGCACTTTGACAATTTTCTCCACTGGATAAGGCACTGGTTTGTCAACCTTCACATGTTGGATCTTAACTACGGGCACAGGTATTTTTCTTACCACAGGAACTTGAACGGGATAGGGCTGCGGTACAGGAATTTGAACGGTCTGAGGAACTGGTACCGGTACAGGCTGGGGCACTCTATGTGTAACCTCACGGACGACCTGGTATGTTTCGTCACGTACGCGATATTGTGTAGGAGCTCCGTTATTATTTGCAAGTCCATGAATTTCAGTGATGACTGGTGCTTTAGGTCCTACGGGAAGAGCATCTCCTCCAACAAGACCTAGTCCGCCTGCACTGGGACCTTGTAAAGCAAATCCTGAGCCAGATAAAGCTCCACCAGGCCCTGCTAGAACTCCTGATGGTCCTGATAGAGCAGCTCCAGGTGCTGAGAAACTAGCACTAGATCCTGAGAAGCCCACTCCAGGTAGCGCCGCACTAGCACTAACCGGTGGTGCAACAAGAGCCCCACTAAAACCATTTCCAGAGAGACCACTTGAACCAAAAGATACGTCTGCCAGACCAGAGGGCCCTAGACCGACATTAGCACTACCGCTAGAAAATCCGCCACCAATAAATCCGTCGTTGGAAAATTTAGCAGATGGGAGCGATCCTGCAGGGAAAGAGCTCGGAGAAAAACTTGACACTAAGCTAGGTGCTGACAGGCTACCAAGTGAGGAAGCAGGTAAACCATGACCTAGTTCTTCATGATGACTGTGTCCATGTAATATCCCGGCATAGCTGCTACTTAGTAGGATGGTTAACGTAGTCAATTTCGTCTGTAAACAATATAAACAAGTAATTTTAGTTTTGTTCTGATTTAATTTAGTAATCATTAATATCTTTCGTCATATGTTACTTACAAGTGTAGCCATGGTGTCTAGCTAACCGCTGGCTACTCAAGTAAAGTTGTCTGTTCTTTGACAAGCTGAGCTTGTATGTGTGTATTTTGGTGATTTCCTTCATATTTATATAGCAGCTTCGTTTATACAGTGTAGAGCGACACCGATATCAAGTAAAAACTGGTTTAAGATACACCTTTCCTTTTCTAACGGATATATTATTCATCTGAATTAATTCCACTGCCGATTACTTAATATATGTCCTACTAAAAACATAGGCGCATCACTAACGTTATTTGGTTGCCTAACAAGTGATACATTGAGAAAAGTTCGTATTTATGTAAATTATGTTTATAATTTAAATGCCTAGTCGCTAAGAAATTCTTTGCGTTCTTAATATTTTTATTTTGTTTTAAAATGTTATTCAATAGTTCTTACATTGTAGTTTCCATATTATTCTCAATGTATTAATTATTTTTAATTTTTTTATAATTGTCTTTCTCTTGGTGTTTTTACATATAGTGTGGGTTTGAATACCCTGACCATTTCTTCGGTTTTTAATACCGTCAATCAATGTGAAAAGTTGCTTTCTTTAGTTCTTTGATTGATTTAATTAAACATATAAAAATTCAAAAGAACACAATTTTAAGCACGTGTACATAAAAAAACATACTTTACAACGCTGAAATAAATGAGAAATTTCATTTCCTCTTGCAACGAAAACCCTGAAAAAACTAAGAGAAGCCCTTGTCCAGTATTCTCCTTATATTTATATTTTTAGTATGTAGGTACACTACATTCCTACTATTACGTTTTATGATAAGATCGAATGTAGACAATTAGGCAGTAGTCAATTGTCATCATTCATATCACGCTACGTATTTAGCGTTATATTATTAAATATTTTGCGAATTTCTTCAGTGGACAATGCTCTGGGCAAGGTGATGCGTTTAGAAAGCGAGACATGCGCACACGCATTCGTCTTCTCGCCATATCTTCTGTGTTCCTTGACACATAATGTATTAGAAATGTTCAAATAATTAGTGAAAATTTTAATATAAAATTATATTACAAACAAAACCTATTCAATTATTTTGTGCAATAGTTTCGTTATCACATAATATGTAAAATCTTAGATTTTACTAAGCTTTTATAAACTTAAGAACCTTAAATTTTGTTACTCCATTTATTGCAATGAAATATAAATAAAAAACTTAATCTTGATTATTAATCGATAGTACTATGTAATCTTCATTTAAATGAGCTATGTATATATTTAAATATTTGGTTATTATCAATGTTATAGTGTGACATTTATATTGCAAAAAAAAAATACTATGTTTTACTCTTATATTTATTTCATACTTAAACTTCCTTTTCAAATACTACCTAATTATTATATTATATTTTAAGTACTACATTTCTATCTCATTCAATCCGAGGGTTAATTATCTTTATAATGACCTAGTGAAATCAAAATTGTGGAAATAGATTTATGAATAAATCAGCTTCATGCTGTATCCCGCTCACAGCAGGGTAGGCAGAGGGAACCTTGTGTTAAGACACTCCGTTCCCCACTTTCTGCCGAATTCTGGAGGCATTGCGTGTTGAGTGGCAGAACTCAACGCCGCGCTTAACCTCGACATCAGAGCGAAGAAATGGAAATATAAATTTAAGTAAATATTTCACCTCGAGTGGGGATCGAACCCACAACCAGTCGGTTTTACAGTCACACCTCGTGCCGCTGCGCCACGACTGGCCTCTCATTTATGTCTTCATGTTATTAATCATTTATTTGAAGTGAGTTCGTATTTATTATTTAATAATTTTAAATTAATGAAGATGATAATCAACCTTAACTTAAACTTCTTTTCAAAATTTAAGTGAAAAGTAAAAATACATGTAGGTCTTTTTTTAGTAATTATATTTTAATTTTTTCACAAATACAAATTTAGGGATTCTAAATTCTATTAACTTTTTTTTTTGGCTGCTATCGTAATTAATGTTTAAAAAAAAATAATGTTTAGACATCTTTTCACAGCTTGTAAAAGATTATTTAAAAAAAATCTAGTGTATTTTTTTTTATATATATTATCGTTATTTAGTACCAGGACATGAAGAACATGCAAATAAATGCTCATCATCTGATCATCGAACCTCAGAACCAATAACTATACTATACAGATTTATACTTTTAAATCTTTTTAAGGGCTCATTAAATATAAGCCGCATTTATGTAGGTAGTAATATAATGTTTACTTCTATCAATTTATTGAAAGTGTAAATATAATAATTGAGGCACAAAATGTGACTGTAAAACCGACTGATTGTGGTTTCGATCCCCACTCGACGAGATGAAATATTTACTTTAATTTATATTTCCATTTCTTCGCTCTGGTGTCGAGGCAAAGCGCAGCGTTGAGTTCTGCCACTCAACACGCAATGCCTCCAGAATCCTGTAGAAAGTGGGGAACGGAGTGTCTTAACACTAGGTTGCCTCTCCCTACCCTGCTGTGTGCGGGATGCAGCGTAAAGCTGATTTTAATAATAAAACAAGGCAATCAAATGTTTTTATATATATGTAATTATATAAACATTAAAAAACAACAAAACAACAAGTAATATTATTAACTTATCACAATAAAAAAAATATTTACATCATATTAAATTAAAACAAAATGATCTTAACACTAAGTTATTATTTACAAAACAAACGATTCTGTTAAATGCGATATTCATAAAAATGTTAATACATTATACTTATTTATGTTCGTAGCAAGCAAGAAAATTAGTAACAAAAAAAAATTTGAAAACTCTTTGCTTTATAGGTAAAATTATTTTTTGAATAATATTGAAGGAAAAAATATTTTATTAGTCGCAGCCGAATCGCCATGTAGTTTACATTCAATGGACAGAGCTATTACGAGTACCACGACGATTGTTAAAGGTAACAAATCTAATCTTTTAAAAAATATATAATATGTTGTAAAAAATTGAAATAAAAAATACAGTAAATGGTAATATTTCAAATTCTTTAACAGGTTAACAATTTAATTGTTATAACCTAACAAAAATATGATTGCTTTTAGTACTTTTTTCGCAGTAATTGTAATACTTAAAAAGAAAATTTAATAAGGATAATTAAATTATTATATATAACAAATATAATTTAAAATAAAATTATTAAAGCTGCGCTTTCATAAAAAGCAATGTTTTTCTTATCTTTAACTTAATACAACGTTATTTAACAATTATTCAAAATACATAAAGAGCCAACATAGCAAATGCTGTTAGTATCTAAATATTTATCTATTAGATTTTGAGTATACTAATTTTGTACAGATTCAACCATGACGTAAAAAATTTAAGCAGATTTCTCATCTTTGTTATCTACCTCTTCTTCTGTAACAGAAAGAGATCGCTTAATTGGACCCATATCGTCATTTAAGGAAGTACCAGCTTCAAATAAAGGTTCAGTTTTGTAAAATCGTAGCATTTTAGGCTTAATTACACGACGTCTGTGTACCATTTTATCTCCTTTGTGAGCTGCTCTATGGCGTGAATTGTGAAGAGGTGGAGGTTTCAGCAATGGATAAGGTTCATCATATTCTGATTTGGGATATTTTCTCTTATAAGAGTACCTACTACCGTATGTAATACTTGGTTGTTTATGTCTCTCATTTGTCGACCTATGACTCGAATTATAAATATTTTTATATCTATCATCGCTTAAATTCAATTCATCGTTAGTTTGTGCTATATCTGATAAATCTGTATTTCCCTCATCTTCTTCTACAACAGCCCCAATGGGATGATTATTTGATGAATCTGCAATTGGAATGTTTTCCGGTTCTTCTTCACTTCGTGAATATTTTACTCCTTGATAAGGAAAGCGCCCGCCATTATAGATGTCATAAAAAGAATTTGTAAATGGATTAAAAAGACCGCTACTTAGAGCCACACCATTATTGTCGTTTTTTAATTGAAAAAGTTGTTGTAACTGTGAGACGTCAAATTTCAT
>JAATLQ010031075.1:25208-56580 GCA_013421005.1 Heliconius erato x Heliconius himera | reverse complement strand
CTAGACGCAGAATCAATTTCAGGTCGATTTATGCTTGGATTAAGCTGTTTGTGATTCATTAATTTATTAAGTATCTCAGCGGCAA
Source organism: Heliconius erato x Heliconius himera (assembly GCA_013421005.1). Taxonomy (NCBI): domain Eukaryota; kingdom Metazoa; phylum Arthropoda; class Insecta; order Lepidoptera; family Nymphalidae; genus Heliconius; species Heliconius erato x Heliconius himera. The sequence goes on along the minus strand of JAATLQ010031075.1, from coordinate 56,495 downwards.
CATCGATATTGTGGTTTTGTACATTTTGATTCACGCGAGGAGGTAACGGTGTAGGTATATTACTTTGTTCGTAATTAATGTTTCGGTTTCGCTGTAGTTCAGAATTGTGAACCTGAGTTAGCCGGTATGGTATGTCATTGAATTTTAATAAGTTTGCTATATCAGAATTTTGTGAACGTATCACGCCTTGCTGATGCGTAATTGCTGGTGACTGAATATTGTCATAAGGACTATTCGCTATTTGGCCAAAATTCAAAGACTGAGATAAATCGTCAACAAAACGCTTGTCTCCTAATTCCGAGCCTTGGCTATATAAAGGCAATTGATTTTTCACGAAATTGTGCTCAAATTGTTTCATTTTATCTGATAAATCTTCAGGTTTTGTTTTGATTGAAAATATTGTGTTTCTATCTTTATAATAGGGATCCATGGCATGCCTTAAAAATTGTTTTTGACCTTGAGCTTGGTCAGCAAGTTCCTTATAGTATGCAAAATTACTATATTTATTACTTGAGTCAACATCAGAAGACAGTTTACTTGATGATTCAGAACTTTGCAATACGTTAGAAACATCTATTGGTACTATATTTTTTAGTGCTTTTTCATGGTCAAATGGTAGTTTTTGCCTATTATCTAAAATTTCCCTTTGATTGTATATAAGAGGGTTAGCCGTAACTGCCTCTGTTATATCACTATATTGTTTATTCTGTTGCTTATCAGCGTCATTATTATAAAATGAATTACCATTGTAATTTGTTGAAAAATATTTATTAGTTTCTAATTGATGTTTATAATTTTCATGCGCCTTTGCTGCAGCTTTCGCAAAATCCTCCGGCTCTAGTTTTTCTGTTACAGGTTTTATATTTTGGTCATAGCCATATCTCTTGCTAGAGTCCATCTGAAAATTTACTTGACTAATTGCTCCAGTCTCAGGTTGTAGGCTATGAATTTGATATTTAAAATAATTATTCTTTGTTGATATTTCCGGTTCAAGTGAAGACTTTTTTTCTGACAGCTTCCATCCATAATCACCGTGAGAATAAATATCAGATTGACTTGTGTCTTGTTCTAAATCTCTACCTTGATTTCTTACGTTGTTATATACTTGGTAATTTGGTTGAGCATAGTTAAAATAAAGATTATTGGCAGCAGGAATATTCCCATTTCGATGTGTGTCACTGTTAGACAGATCTGTATCTTGGTGATTACTTTGCTGAATGTTGTTGTTATATTTAAATATTTGATAATTCTTTTGAGCGTACATTTCAGATTTTGGCAACGCATTTAAAGCAGCACTTACGGGAGTTTGCCAATGGTTAAGCAAATGTTCAGGATATATAGATGTGTTAGGTGACATAGTTGATGAAATAAAATCTGCTTGATATTGATTTTGAGTGTGTAATGGATATCTTATGCCATTTGCCGAGTTATCATAATGTTCAATTTGCATTGTTTTACTGAAGTCATTGGACCGTTCGTAGTTATTTCCGATATTATTTATTCTGTTACTATACTCTACGTTTCCAGACTGACTATTTGACATCGGAGAGGAAACGTATTGCTGGAAATTTTGTGGACTAGAAAGATATAATGGAGAAGAGCTTGAAACATATGTATTAACAGGTGTACCTGTATATTGGGGATTTGGTATAGGTGAAGTTAGGTAAGGGGGAATCGGCGTACTTTGTGTTGATTCAACATTATACATATAGGGATTGTACTGATATGAATTCGAATTACTTTGGTAGGTTGGAGTATATGATTTTGGTTCCGTTGTTGATATTTGATTCAACTGTTGATCATAATTAGAAGCTGGTACAGTTGAATATTGATACTGAGGCTGTGGAGTAGCTGTGTAAGGTAAAGCAGTCATTTGTGTTGATAGTTGTTGTTGTTGGTAGTATTGGTTTTCAGATTTAATTTTTTGCAAAAAATCTTCAGGGGGTAAAGAATATTGCATTGCTGCATACTGATTACTTGCTCCTGTGCTACTATCAAGTGGAACATAATTTTCTTGAGGTGTTTTGTCGTCTTCTTGTTGTTGTTGAAATGGATTTTTAATACGATAAACTTTTCTGATCCTGCTCCGATCACTTCGAATATAATCACCATTATTGTTGTCAGCCAAATGGTATTGAGCGTTTACCAAACTCGTAGAGGGACCATGGATTGTTTCAGTAACTCCATCGTTCATGGAGAACTGCTGTAAGCGCAGGAAATCTTCATTACTAAATCCATCTTGACAGCCAGCTATTTTGATGATAAAAATGGCGACTAGTATCCGTATCTGAAACAACGTAAAATTTTATTAATATCAAAATAATAATAAACATAAATTCTTAAGTTACTTTCTACTATTCTAATAACATAATGATTAAGCAAATATATTAGCAACAAACTCTCTACAATTTTTTTTTGAGATGCATTGAATTTAAAAATTTTATATATTTTTTTTTCATTTGCCAGGCAATATATTGAACTAGTCATTTTTATTTATTTTTATAGCTTCACGTTTTATAAGCAGATGGAATATAGTATTAAGCCACCCCATAGGAATGGAGTGGCTATATAGCTATAAAGCTAGGAAGCTTTCCGTCCAATTTTCGAAACGTTGTTGAGTGGCGGTACTTAACGCCGCGCTTTATCTTACTACCAAAATAATATAATAACCAAAATAATATACACTCCCGAGCAGGAATCGAACCCACAACCGTTGACAATAAAATCAGATACCGTGCCGTGCCATGACCACCCCAATACATAGTTGATACTAATATGCACTATTTAAATTCAAATAAAATCGAGGATAATTACTCCTCTCAATAACAATCGCATATAGTCCTAAATAGTTGACAATTATATACAACTAATATTAATATTGTTTTATCAAAAAAACAGCTTCACGCTGTATCCCGCACACAGCAAGGTCGTCAGAAGGAACCTAGTGTTAAGACACTCCGCTCCCCACTTTCTGGCCAATTTCTGGAGGCATTGCATGTTAAGTGGCGGAACTCAACGCCGCGCTTTCCCCTCGACACCAGAGCGCAGAAATGAAAATATAAATGTAAATAAATATTTCATCTCTTCGAGTGGGGATCGAGCCCATATTGTTCTTTATAATTTACACTTTATTAAATTACACCATAGCATATTATGTAAGCAGCGTAAAATTAAAAGTATTAAATCAATTTCTAATACACAAATATATTTGTGGGGAAGCCACATGACGTTGTCGATTTCCTAAAGGAAACGGCATTAGCTACAGTATACAGTATTAGAAAGGGCTAAGGGCAAACGATAACCTTAACCTAAGGGGATAGCATGACTAATACGGAATAGTTCCTATAAATAGCTATAACCGACGAATCTAGACACCGTGGGAATTTAAAGGCATGTGGGTAGGTGAATTAACTTTCACTTTACTTAATTTTATTTAAATATTAAATATTGAAATACAATTTAGTGTGATAAATATGAAATAATTAGATAGGCTAACTTTCTTATTTATAATATTCATTATTTCGAAAATTTCCCCAACTTCATGACTGACTTCCCTCACTGAATACGCAAAGTATTTAAATGTATATAAAGTCTCTTCACCAATTAAAAAAAAGATATCGTCAGCTTAGAGAATAAATCCTCTAAATCAGTTTTTTTTTTTTTGCTATGTATATTTTTATACTATTCGAAAGAGTAAAAAAATATAAAATTGACTCTTATTTTATTAATTTTAGTAAATCCAAATCAATTTTGGAAATTTTAATAACTATTTTCATATTACGTAAGTATATTATACTAATAGTCTTTTTAAAAAGGTTTAATAGGCTGGCTAAGTCTAAAAAATGTAAAAGAAAAATAACTGTCAAATACATATAACGAAACATACAGATGATTTAATTTACAACGACGATCTAACATAAAGCCGCATCTAAGAAGCTATACTTGACAGGTCACCATTCAGCAAAGGCTAAAGGCATAGGTCATCGCGACGACTGAATCTTCAATGCAATTTCTCTGCCCTTTAGGAGTCACGACAAGGATGCAGGGAAAGTGTCTATTAACGAGTCGCGGCTTGCGTTATTTATTACATACACTGTTTATTCAATAGATATATATCATATATATCTTTATACAAATAAAAGTACGGAGCCAGTTGTGGCGCAGGGGCGCAAAGTGTAACTGTAAGCGCTATGGATAGTGGGTTCGATTCCCACAGAAAATTTAATATTTAATATTTTCATTTCTCTAGTTTTTTAGCTCAATGCTAATACAGTGGAGAACGAAGTACCTTAACACTAGGTTCTCTCTGCCCGCCCTGCTATGTTTGGGATACAGCGTAACGCTATTTTGTTTATTAATGTGTTAACTAATTGTTTGGGAATATTTCAAAAACAATTATAATTTTTATTCAAGAAAATATATTTAAGTAAATATTTCATCTCCTCGAGTGGGATCGAACCCACAACCAGTCGGTTTTACAGTCACACTTCGTGCCGCGGCGCCGCGACTGGCCTCAAATTATTTATTTAATTTATATTATTATTATAATAGCATTTGCAAATAATTTATTGTAAGCATTCCGTAGAAAGCCTACGACGGTTCGAATATGTTAATAATATTAAATATCATGAAGGATCTCTTAGTATACCTATTAGCATACTTTTCAGATCGATTTCAATATATAATGGCATCTAAAACCAATGAAATCATCATATAAATATTTATATTAAAAAAAAACTTTTATGGTTAGAAAAATACTGTTTTATGAATATTGTATATTTTTTGTAGTCAAATTCATGATATTAGTTTCGTTTCTTAAGAAAGTTGTGACATACAGCAGTTTTAAAATTTATTATAGTTAAACTCTGCTTAAGTCAAACGAAAACTTATTTGCATATAAAAACAGCTTAATAAAAAATATAATATCAACCAAAAAGAAATTAAATAAACATTTTGATTTACTACCTACCATAAAGGTAAACCTGTATAAAATAATAAAAATATTGTAGCTTAATTAAATAATACCAAAACATTTAATTAAATATATTGTAATCATTTAGGTAGGTATCTATTGCTCTAGGTATAATTATTTCTTATACATTGGATAACAACATGCATTCTATTACAGGGAAATGAATTATTATTCATTAGTATTTTCATTTCTTCACTCTGGTAACATGGCAGAGCGCGGCGTAGAGTTCCGCCTCTTAACACGTAATGCCTTAAAAAACTGGTGGAAAGTATCGAATAGAGAGTCTTAACACTAGGTTCCTTCTGCCTACCCCGCTACATGCAGGATACAGCGAGAAACTGAAAAAAGAGGAAACTTTACAATATAACATATACTAACAACAAAACAAAGAAGATAAGATATTAAGATTTATTATAGTTTTAGTACTTAAGTGGGACGAAATTTTATACTTAATCTGGTTTAAAAACTTATATAATATGGTCATATAACATAGAGAAAGTTATTGCATTATTTTTCTACTCAAGACACAAAGGTCAAATAAGTATTGACATCTTGTTTTCAACAAAATAAACCAGTTTTATATATTTACACTTGAGGTACCCAAACAGAAAATAGAGCAACTAAAACTCTAAAAACGTAATGCGTACGGTGATCCATAGTATTATAATATTGATATTTTCAAATGCTTAAATTTTTAACTGACTTAAAAAAAAGGAGTTTCTCAATACGTCGGATTTTTTTTTTATGTATGTTCAGCGATTATTCGAAGACTCCTGAACCGATTCGGATTTTTTTTTTGTTTGAAAAGGTGTACCCCACAAGTGGTCCCATGGTGAACCATGTCAAGATCTGATGATGGGATCCTGGACAAATCGAGAGAACTGTTTAAATTTTATAGCCACACTTACAAGGATTTTGGTATTTTTTGAAAAGACTCATGTATTTCCTTTTGGAAATCACAATCAGATGACGTGTAACTGAAGATGAAGACCATAGATGGACCTAAGTAGTTGACCGACTTTAAAATAGGAACAGGTTCTCAATTCGCCCGAATATTTTTTATGTACGTTCTTGTCTTATATATGCCCAATTAAGATTGAAGCTACTATGTAATAGTACAACCACTAGACGAGGGTCAGGTCGAGAAGCATTCTTTTCAGGTCCACCCATCACTTAAAATCGTAAAATAAATTATTTTTTTACAAAAAACAAACCGACTAAAAAGTATAAAATAAATTTACTTAATATAAAGCAATAGTACTTTGATTTTGTTAAAAATATTAATAATTAAAGAAGATTTCATAATTTTAAAGTCGGTGTCAAGCTAATGTTATAACAACCTTACTACAATATCAAATGACTAAGCCTGTTTGTTTTACTCAGTCAGCCTCGTGTTATTGGTTTATGAGAAAATTTAATTTTTAAACGACAATGGAATGCGTGAATACAAAAGAAGAAAAAGAATGATAACTGCTGAGGAGAGGAGACAAGTGAGGAAGTTATAGTAAGAATGCAGAAGAAAGTGCTTTTGTGATTTGGTTACATTTGAGGGGATGAGCCATAAAATAATAATGGTAATAAAGATATATGAGTGAAGAGACTGGCTAGCTTTCTGGCTGGCTGGATATATGACTGCCAGGCACTACGTTCTTTCTGACTAAGGACGGATTATAAAACTTAAAAAATATTCTTAGTACTTTTATAGTGTTACTATATTTTTAAACCTTAAGGTGAGAGTATAAAAAAAGGTTGGCGTAATGATTTTTTTTTTAATTTTTCATTCTACCGTGTGTTTTAGTGTTTTATAAGTAATCGATGTAAACCATATTAATAAATTAGACAAGTTTTTTTTGAAATTGAACGAGTTTTTGAAAAATAATATCTATAATATTTTTATATAATTTTTTATTTTTGAATACCGAGCAAGTTTTTTTAGTGTATCTCTTATATAGATTTCTACTTGGGATCAAAAATTATATAAAAATCATTGACATCATTAGTAGGTGCATTAGAAACTAGACACAAAATATTATGGTTTCATTAATTACTAAATTAATATACGGATTTAATTTATTATTCATTATTAATTTTACTTATTGTATAAATATCTAGTTACAGAATATAATACAAGATTTCAAACATTATATAATTATAATAAATACTAAATATTGAGGACAGTTGTGGCGCAGGGGCACAAAGTGTGACTGTAGACGCGAATGGTTGTGGGTTCGATCCCCACTCGAGGAAATAATGTTTTATTTAAGTATATTTTGTTTAATATCTCCATTTCTTTGCTCTGGTGTTTAAACATGCCCGACATTCAGTTGAGTTCTGCCACTCAACACGCAATGCCTTCAGAATTCGGCAGAAAGTGGGGAACGGAGTGTCTTAACACTAGGTTCCCTCTGCCTACCCTGCTGTGTGCGGGATATAGCGTGAAGCTGATTAATAATTAATTATAAGAAATAGTGAAACAAAAAGTAAATATTACAAGGAACAAAGAAATTATAATGATAAAGATCAAACATGCTGATAGAGAAGCAGCCAATATTAACATCCGTCCATTGTACAAACATTTCCTCCTCTTATTTGAAAGAAATTGAGGCCGTCATGGCGCAGGGCCGCAAGCACCCGATTGTAAACGCGACGGTTGTGGGTACGATTCTCCCCCGGGGGAATAAAATATTTAAAATTTTCATTTACACGGCCTACCACCGATACACAATGCCTCGAATACACGACGGGAACTGGACAATTGAAATGTGTTAACGGGAACGGAGTGTCTTAACACTAGGTTTTCAGGTTCCCTGTGCATACCCTGCTATATGCGGGACACATCGTGAATTTTAAAAAAGGTAGATTAAATGAGCTAACATCTAAATATAAAATTTTTTATGGCTCTGAGTCCGAATCGAAGTCACAACAATCATTCTCACAGTTAGACGTTCCACTGCGCCACGACAACCTCATGTATTTAATTTTAATTCACAAATTAAGCATAATAAATCATTATTCTACAAAGTAAATCCTATCTAAAGCCAGAACAAATAACCATAAATTTTATACGTTTCTTATTGTTAACGAATTTAACACTAGAAGAATAAACGCTTATAATTTACGACTTAGCAAAAACTAATATTGATATTTATTCAATTAATATTTAGTTCCGCTTGCATATCTACAGTCTTGAAACTGTGAGAACTTTCGATCTCAAGTTTTTTGTAAATATAAAATATGTAAAAAACGAAACGATCATTATGATATATTGTTCTCTTGTATATAATGAAATTTTAATAAATGATAATAATAAAAGCCTTAACTTATTTAAAAAACGTATAAAAATTTGAACGTAGCGAAACTCGAACCAGCGCCTCCTGGAAACCGACCAGATAAGTATTTTTCTTTCCTAAGTGTGGATTAACACTTTAAAAAAATGATAAAAATAAAAGCCTTTATTCAGATTTTTATACAAGTTAATTTACAATTTTTTTTATGTGTTTAAGTAGATAAATCTGTTTGTCCTATTTTGACAAAGGTCTCTTCTAGACCATAACGGACCTACTAGGACAAATTAGACCCGCAGTAGCTCATTTATCTCATCTTTTCAATGTTAATACAATACAAAAAATGTTTCTTCACTATACATGTTATATTGTATTTTTAAAAAATGTATATCTCTATCAACAATATATAAATAGAGTCAGTCTTCATTAATCTTGTACTATGTAGAGCAATTTGAAATTCGGATATAGTTAAGATTTGTTTAAAACAAAATTGAGGTCGTTGTGGCGCAGGGATACAGGGATGTGACTGTAACGCGACGGAGTTTGTGGGTTCGAGCGGGGGAATAAATTATATTTATTAATATTTTAATCTCTTCTCTCTGTCTCTAAGGCAAAAAGCCCGGCGTTGAGTTTCGCTATTCAACACGCAATGCGTGTGTGTGTGGGGAACGGAGTGTCTTAACACTCGGTTCCCTCTACCTACCCTACTGTGTGCGTGATTCAGCGTGAAGCTGTTTTTTTTAAGCAAGATTTCACACCATTACAAGATAGGCACTAATGCCGAAACTAAACACTAATAACAAAATCGAGCCAATTCGACTATTTTATAATTTGGCTAGGTTCAATTTCTCTATATTTATGTCACTTGACCGTAAATAATTCTCTCTAAATCAATCTATAATATTACATAAAAGTAATAGAAAGTAAGTGAATATTTAAGATATTATTAACATACTAGCCATATTTTTAACGTGACCTAGAAAGAGTTGGCATATTAAATATTATATGCAAATATTTTGTTAATTATAATAGGTTACGTCATGAATTTATGTTTATTAAGACAAAATTTGAATTAAAAATTAATCTAGATTTTGACTGGTTTCTATTTAATAAAATAAATTTATATCTTAGATAAAAGTAAACAGCTGCAACAAATATGAAAGCGATTATTTGTTGATCAAAATTATATTCAAAATCAGCAGTTTCGTGTAGAACTTTTAAATACATACAGATAAATCAATTACAGTAACATTTAATTCTAAAGATGTAAAACTCACCGTTTGTTTAGCCATTATGAGATTTGACAATAGCTACACTAAAAAAACACAGCTTCTGCTACAAACACAACATTTTACACAAACACAAAAATCCAATATAATATCCTAGTGGGCTCAGAGGGTGTGTTTTGTTACTTATGCGATGGTGAAATGAAGTTCAAGGATAGCCTATGTTAGGTTTATATACGGGGGTAGCGGACCGTGGTAGTGTGGGTTGGACTCGGTGGGTGCATTCATGAATGCAGTTCTATGCACACACACGCAACTGGCACTTCTAAAGTTAACTGTGAAAACATTTGTTTTTAGTACCTGTAGTTATTTATCTCTGTTATATAACTAATTATTGGAAAGTGAAATTTTGTAAAACCTAGATAAATTTTATTGTTTTTTTAGGATTATGGTTAATGTGCGTTACTTTTTGTTTAGTTTTTATGTTAACTATAGATTTTGTGTCGCTAAATGTTTAAACTAACGTTATTAAATAAATTCTACTAAATATATTCATTATAACCCATTTATTCTTAAATAGTTCATTATTTAGGTTAATATTTATATGTGCATAGCTTTATAAATAGAAAATATGTTAAAAGAGTATATTGTTATATTATTCCATTCTCTACCTGCCGGTAGAGTTCAATATATTGCTTGAAACTAAACTAAAGTGGCACTTTTATCTTGCTGAAACTGGAAAATAACAACAATTCTTATTTTTTGTAAAATATGAATAATTCATAAATTTATTACGAAGAAAAGTCCAGTTGTGGCGCAGGGGCACAAAGTGTGACTGCAAAATCGATTGGTTGTGGGTTCGATCGCCTCTCGAAGAAATGAAACATTTAGTTACATTTATATTTCCATTTCTTCGCTTTGGTGTCAAGGCAAAAGGCGGCGTTCAGTTCCGCCACTCAACACGCAATGCCTCAAAACTCGACGGAAAGTGGGGTAACGGAGTTTCTTAACACTAGGTTCCCTCTGCCTACCTTGCTATGTGTGGGATTCAGCGTGAAGCTGATTTAATTTAATTAAATTTAATTTGTTTTTAATTCCAAAGAAAAATAAATGTTATCGTATACTTCATTATTTTAACTCAAATAATGACCATGGACACAAATCCTCTAGTCAACACTCAATATAGCAAAACAATTCGCCTATCAATACTTCATATCTACGCAAATTTGTCAAATATGAAAATTAATAAAATTATATCTAAGGAATATATTCAACAAAGGTATTATCTTTAATATTTCCCTAAAGCTATAACAAAATCACAAGCAATATCGAGATAAAATTGATTGACGACCTCTCGACTTCCTAGTTCCATATCGCGATCCGAGAAATCGATATAATCTAGGTATCTCTACCGCTAGACGGTAACAAATGCGGTATCGATTTTACATAATAAAAATTACAGCGTTGCGCCAGTACCGATGCATAAATTTTAAACGCCTCAGGAAGGAAACACACCTGCATTTTGTTTATGGGTTCGACGGCTTGAGATATTCCTGGGGCGTCGTACTGAGAAATGAATGGCATTGGAAATTGGAATTTTCAAAGACCTTAATAAATGATATTGTAAATATGCTGCAATAAAGATAACTTGTAGCTAAATATCTAACACAAAACCTTGCGCTAACTGGTGTTAGATGAATTGGAAGAGATTACGATTCTTAATGGATACGCTTAGTCATAATGTCGTGGAGACAGTTTGTATATGATGTTAATTTTCAACAAGTTTTGAGTGATTGATGTTGTTCTAAATCTTGTTATTTATATATATTGTATTTGATCTGAAAAAGAAGATTTGATTATGACGTTTTAGGCGAATCAATCAAGGACAAATCAATTTGCCAGAAAATTTGTATGTAGAGTGGGAGAAATAAAATATAGATAAAGTTACTCTCTACGTATTTCCAAAATAATAAAAGATCCATGTAAAAACACTATCAATCATGGTGACGAGAAGTGCATTAATGGGAACGGAGCGGAACCTGGGAACCTTGTATTAGGACATAATACAAGGTTCCCAGGTTCCTACTGTGCCTACTCTTCTATGTGCGGGATATGGAATAAATTAAACAAAAAAAGAAAACACTATTATTTTGGAAATGATGTAATTGTGCCGTAATACATTTACTACGAAAATGTTTGTTTTAAAAAATTGCGTCGATGAAGTCAAGTCATCGTAGAAATTAGAATGAGGCCTACTTAGTAATTTACACAATATTTACTTATTGATTCATATATCAAAGAAAAATACATACCTACAAAAGATAAAAAAAAGAAACCTACTTCCCCTAATTTAATTTTATTTATATTTATACCTTTTTCGAAACATACAAAAGTAATTAAAAATTAATTTTTAATAAAATGTAATCTTATAATAGTTACGAAACATCTAAATAATTGAGCTTTAACTGACATACATAAAAGAGCAAGTTTTAAGGTAGGGCAGATTTCACTTTCGTTGTTTTCCGCATTTTCTTCCATATCGGCTGCATCAGGAATCAGGAAAAGGCGCGACCCTTGCTTGTCCGGTCGTCTGTGCGATGTACTGAGATACACAGTTCTGATAATCAACCAACGTTTTATTTTTAATTATTAATAAAGTTATATATTAGTAAAAAATAAAAAACATAATGTTTTGATATAAGTAATGTAGTTTACATTATATTTTTTAATAAAAAAAAGAAATCAGCTTCACGCAGTATCCTACACACAGCAGGGTAGGCAAAGCCATTTTCCGCCAAATTCTGGAGGCAAAATCTTGAGTGACGGAACTCAACGCCGCGCTTTATCTCGACGAAATGTAAATATAAATTTATATAAATATTTCATTTCCTCGAGTGGAGATCAAACCCACAACCAGTCGCGTTTACAGACACACCCTGCGCCACGAGTAGCCTCTAACAAAAATAATGTAAAGACATGTCTCAAAACAATATAAATAAATAAACAAATTTTATACTTAAATATTTAATATACTAAATAAAATATTAAACCAAAAAATACTTACGGAAATAATAACAAAATCTTTTTAACGTATTAAGTTCAATACGTAATTATAAAGCTGCAGGCGCTGTTCGTCTTGTACGTGTGTATCTTATACTCGGAAGTATTGGAACTCAATTTATTACATCATCGTTACAGGAACCGTTTTGTGGTCCCATAATTTCTTTATTTAGCGTATCAGGAGATAAATATACTTCGCTCATTAAATATGTACTTAAATTTTATAAGATAAGTTAACTTTAAATAAATATATTAATTATTTTCTTATAAAGAAGATATTCTATAGTTTAGTTTTATGATAATATATTAAAATCATATAGACAAAGACTTTCTTTACTCTTATTTAACAATAAATATTTTTTTGTAACAAATTAAATTAATTATTGCTTTCTATTTAGATGTTTTCCCAAACGTTTTCTCGGTATACAATTGAACCACTGCCTTCAAAAACAAAAGTATTCATAAGCATCTTTTACTATATTGTTTTTTTTATTTTTTTCTTCATGTGCCGACTATAAACACTGATCGTTGCTTTTCATAACCTCTTATGTGGTTTAAAAATGTTGATAGAATAGAGTGTACCAACAGTGAAGTTCAATATAAAAGATATATTAATGATAAAAGTGTAGGATAGATCCACCTATTATTTCTTATATTTTTGTTCAGTTTCACCACATCCTGCATGTAACGGGGTAGACATACGGTGCTAGTGTTAAGACACTCCGCTCCTCACTTTCCGCCGAATTCTAGAGGTATTGCCTGTTGAGTGACGGTACTCAACGCCGCGCTTTACCTAGACACTATAGCGAAAAAACTAAAATAATAAATATTAAAATTCATCGGGTGAGGATCAAATCCACAACCTGTCACAGTTACAGAGCACCACGCCTCGTATTTTTTTTTACAGGTAGGTTCTGTATTCTAATCCAAGTTAAAAATAGATTAAACTATTTTATTAGAAGTTTGAGATAAATAATGCCTAATCCATACTTATTTAAAAAACGTATATTTGAGCGGAGCGAGATTTGAACCTGCGCCTCTTAAAAACCGTGTCATCAAGCTACGTCGAAATTTTATGTTGTTAGCATAAAAAAATAAGTTTTCTCAATAATTATCTTTCTTTTCTAAATGTGGAATAACATTATTATTTATTATGATTTTATTTGTAATTTTATTTTTAATTTTAATTTAATTTGTAATTTTATTTTATTTTTTTATTTGGTATTTTTGATTAATTTAAAGAAATTAATCAAAAATACCTAATCTAAATAAATAATTTATGTTTAAACATTAATTCTGACTCAAATCATTATCAAAGCTTCAATACCTCAATTTTGCACAAAGACTCTAATGACCGATACAAAAATGTCCTAATCACATCAGACAGGCCAACATATTTATGTTCATTATAATTTATATTTAATTTTATTAATTAATATAAAAAAGCAAGCTAGACAAAACACCTGTGTTTCTATACTAATATTATAATGTCGATCAGTTTGTTTGGTTGACGGCGCAAATCTTAGGAACAACTGATTTGTTTTGAAAACAAAGCAAGCAAGACTAAACTAATGTTACATCAAGTTAATAGCTAAGATACCTCGGGCATTTAGTATGTGTAATATAATATGTCATACACGACTTATTAAAAGTTATTTTTATTTGACTACGCGAGCGAGGCTGCCGTTAGAAACTAGTATAGTATAAACAGCCGTTTTTTATAGCAGAGTAGGCAATGAACCTAGTATTGAGACACTCTGTTCCACGCGGAACTCAACGCCGCACTTAGCCTCATTAAAAATTAAATGAAAATATTAATAAATAATAATTCATTTCTTTAGTGAGAATCGAACCCACAATCTTCGTGTTTACAGTCACACGCTTGTGCCACTGCGCCACGGCGGCCTCTGTCTAATCTATCTGTAATATCTTTAAATTTGTAATATCTATAAGACATATACTACATCTTAAACATAAATAAAGTTGAGATAAATCACAACAATACACCTTATAAAAAATTTATTCAACAACATAATTAAATATTTTGTCCTTATAATACAATTCCATAGATTAACAAGAAAAAAAAAATAGGTAACAAAAGAGATTTAAATTTATTTTCTTAATTATTTAAAAATATTGCACTTCATAACAGCCAATTGGCTGATCAGCTAACATGCTGATAACACAAAATACCACAGTATATTAAACTTTAATACTAAACTTAGAACAAACTGCATGTTTTCATTGGATGAAATAAATATTGTTTTTTTATAAGTGTCTCAAAATGTCTTATATTGCAATGTCAGTTTATAATAGTTTCAGATTTTTTTTATGTAAAATATAATATGACAAACATAAAAAATATTGTAAATAGACACTTCTATTCATAATATTTCATACAACAAATGCTATAATTTTTAGTGACTGCATTCTGTATGATTTTACTGATATGGAATATGTATGATTCCAACAATTCAATACATGTATAACTAAACAAAGAGTATTTATTAATAACTACTATAAATAATTAAGATGACTTCTTCTTTTCACTTCTCTCATTTTGTTTTCTTGCTGTAATTTTAATTGACGACGCGTCAGGTCTGCTATCCGGTTTCACCATTCTCTTTGGATGCGAATGATAGTTTCTTGGGTAAGACGGCTTAGAGGCAACTGGAGCTACGCGTTGGCTTGCTGCGTAATCATCTTCAGAGTTATAGGAGGCGTATTGGCCAACTTGAGTATAGTGCATTGGCTGAGAATTGACGTAAGACACTTTATCACTTGACGGATGCCTAAGTACTGTTTGTGGTACCATTATTCTATATTGAGATTGGTACTTTGCGGAGGGCACGGGTGTTACGTAGCTAACAGTTTGTACGCTGGATTGTGGCTGTTTTTTTGGTGAATTATAAGAATATGGTAGAACAGTAGCAATGGTATGATCTTTACTGGGATAATTTTCAGATAGTACATACGATTTGCTCGAATCTTCCTTTCCTCTACTTTGGTATACATAGCTTTGGGGTACATTGGAAGCGATTGTGTCTTGATATTGCTCGCTATGTATTAAATTAGATGGGACTACAGAAACTGTGTTACCCTGTGCTGGTGCCCCCTGGCTGTTTGTTAAATCGTATTCAGAGGAATGTGGACTATATGTAGGTGATACTGATTCATATTGAGATGAGATCGCTTGTTTTGAATAGTCCGTATTTTCTTTGCTTACATCATAAGCTTCAGGGTTGGCAGAGACGTATTGAGATACATCTGGTTGGGCTGTTGCTTGAGGTGCACTTTGTGATTCATACTCTTCTTGAGACTGTTGTGCGCTAGCATATTGGGGTGCTGCGTACTCTGAATTTGAGGATCCATCTTCAGAACTCGATTGATGGTCCACAGCAGATTGTTCACTTTGGTAAGCACTCGCTACTGAACTTACTTGAGCGTCATGTTGATATTGTGGTTGAATATAATACGCTTGCATTTTCACCTCAGTTTGTGGAACATATTTGTATTGGTACTCGTATTGTTGCTCTGCAGGACGTTGGTACAAAGATTGAGGCTCGGGTACTAAATATTTTTGTTGATTATATGTTACTGGGTATCTGGCCATAACGGGCTTAACAGCAGAATAATGAACTCCAGAATGATCAGCATGGGCGTAGGTAGGCTTGACGTATGGATTAGAGTATTGGTGAGACACTGATTCAGATTGAACATTAGAATTCTGATATGACATTATTTTGGGGGCAAAAGGGTATCCATTCTTCTTAAAATATTGATTAACCAGTTCTTGAAGATTAACACTGTTCAAATGTTGAGATAGCGGATAATTTTTCGGTAAATCAGGATAAAGTTCAGCTGTAGGATTTTTCAAATAAGAACTTGGCACTCTGAGAACTAATACCGGTACTATTCTTTGATTTTGGTTCAGATAAGAGTTTTGGGCGCGCAAATGATCTTGTGTCAAGCCAGCGTTTTGATATTGAGGATTTTTAAGAAGTTGCGATGCATCTACGAAATAATTGGGCATCACTGTAGGAAATTGTCCACTTAAACCTGAAAACTCCTGACCATTATACGTAGTATATAATGTTTGTGCGGCTTTTTCACTGGAATATGAAGGATTAGATGTCTCTATGGCTTTATCATAACCTGTTTTAAACTCAACTGAAGGTTTATCATAAGTATATGATGGTTCTTCATTCTTTACAGGCACTAGCTCATAGGCCTGTGATGGTTGGATTTCAACGCTAGAAGCATGAGAATTTGAATATTTATTATTTGATATGGAACTGTACTGTGACCCGTGATGGTTATTTCTTGCTGGAATATCTTCTTGTGAATAAGGATAGATCATAAATTTTCCCTTATCCTGATTAGATTTTCCAAAGTATGTATATGAGTAACCATTGTTTGTCCTATATCCATAACCAAGATTAGCATCTATCGTTCGCTTGCCTTTTCCCTTTGTATCTGTATCATTGACAATTTCTATTGCAATAACAGCTGGAAATGCAGGTTTTTGTCTTTTTGAGGCATCTTTACTATCGTTTTCCGAAATGGCTTTATTTTCTTCCTGTTTGATATCATCTGATACTTCCGATTTAACACCAAATTTTTCTTCAACTTCTCTTAGAAATTTCTTTTCATCCACTGTTAACGCTTCGGACTTCTTATTTTTCTCCAAAGATTCATTCTTATATTTCTTTGGATCTGGTTCTGAGATAGCTGCTGACAACACTCCCAGAAATAATATCTGAAAAATTGAAAAATAATATGTAAATATTATTGTATATTATTTCGATTCACATAAAAAATGTACTGAAGACAGGTTCAATATTATCTATAATATATAATACTATATCTTTTTGCATTTTAAAAGCAAGATAATTTGTAACATAGGCAAAGAAAATCTAGAGTTAAAGGACTATATTAATTAGTTTGAGCCCAGTTCAGATATTCTGTGTGTTGTGGGCCGTGGCAAAAATGAACACCGCATTATACATTACTAAATTCAAGCAACTAAAATATTAATTTATAGAACTTCCACTTAGTGGAAATTGATTCCATAAAAATTGACCTACATATATACAGTGTTTTTATTTATTAATTTTACTCTAATAATTTAAGAACAATATAAAAATATATAATTAATTATAAAATGATTTAACATCCAAATAGCATACATGACACAATATCACTAACAAGCTTTCGCCACAATGAGAACAATTTGTTATAATAAGACTGCACGCATGCAAAGATGAAGCACATTACGTGTCGTTGTAGTAATGCGAGAAGAAAGCGAAATTCAACGATTTAAATCGACATAATATAAAGAGAAAGTCAAATAGCATCCAGTGGGAGTTCTGACATATTGCAAATATGTTAAAACTTCCTATTTCACCACCCTGAGAAACTATAGTGCCCAGAAATTATATTTCAATTGTACAATTGTAAGATAAATAAATCAGCTTCACGTTGTATCTCGCACACCGTAGAGGGAACCTAGTGTTAAGACACTCTGTTCTCCACTTTTTGCCGAATTCTGGAGGCATTGCGTATTGAGTGGCAGAACTCAACGCCGCGCTTGTCGTCGACACCAGAGCAAAGAAATGAAAATATAAATATAAGTAAATGATTCATTCCTCGAGTGGGGATTGAAACCACAACCAGTTGGTTTTACAGTCACACTTTGTGCCCCTGCGCCACGACTGGCCTGTTGTAAGATATTCAAAGTCAAATTTATACAATACATAGCCATACATAGCATTGGAAGGTTGCATAGATTGTTTCCATACCTTGCTTTACAAGTAAATATGTCTTCTCTCTACCCTTTGACACTAGTCAAAGCTCACATTTTCTACATAAACTATCGTTTACACCTCTGGCACTAATAGTAATAATTTACATTTCACTGAAAGTAAAAGGCAATGTGTGACAATAAAATTACTTCGAAAACAATACGCCATTATATTTAACAATTACAAGTGAATATGAACTGAGGCCAGTCGTGACGCAGCGGCACAAAGTGTGACTGTAAAACTGACTGGTTGTGGGTTCGATCCCCACTCGAGGAAATGAAATATTTACTTAAATTTATATTTCCATTTCTTCGCTCTGGTGTCGAGGCAAGGTGCGGCGTTGAATTCTGCCACTCAACACGCAATGCCAAAGTGGGGAACAGAGTGTCTTAACACTAGGTTCCCTCTGCCTACCCTGCTGTGTGCGGGATACAGCGTGAAGTTGATTTAAGTCAACATGAAGTGAATATCAAATGACCTGTTATTAAACGAGTGTGCGCAATCACGATGACTATTAAATAAGTTTGAATCGTATCTAGGTCAACTTATGATATTACTGCATACTACCATCGATACTAAAGATTACTTCGCACGTCTCCAAGAACTTTTAAGAGTTACGAAATTAGGAAATTGACTAATATTAAATAGAAGATGCTGACATTTTTATGGTGTAATAAATTTACTAACAGATACGTATAAAAACTGTAAAAATAATATTTAAAATATATCTTCAATATATATATAATGGAACAGTATTAGGCCAACCCACGATGGATGGCCTAATACTGGTGGAACAGTATAAGGCTAGTAATTGTAGATTCTATTTAAACAGAATGAGATCAAAGTTAATTTCTATATTACATTAATTTTTTTTTGCACTTAATAGATATAAGCTAGAAATAAAATAAAAAAAATATATTAGAATGTGTCTTAGAACATTGAGTTATTTCTACTAAAATTAAAAATTAAATTAAATTAGCTTCACGCTGTATCCCGCACACAGCAGGGTAGGCAGAGGGAACCTAGTGTTAAGACACTCCGTTCCCCACTTTCTGCCGAATTCTGGAGGCATTGCGTGTTGAGGGGCAGAACTCAACGCCGCGCTTAACCTCGACACCAGACCGAAGAAATGGAAATATAAATTTAAGTAAATATTTCATCTCCTCGAGTGGGAATCGAACCCAGAACCAGTCGGTTTTGCAGTCACACCTCGTGCCGCTGCGCCACGACCGGCCTCGAATTCTTCAAAATTGTTAAAATCTTTTTTCATTCATTAATTTCATGTTTTAATTTATACCAACAAAATAGTTGACTATTCTGTAACTCTTAAGAAAAAATAATTCAATAGTTTCAATAGTTACAAATTACTATAAGCCACAATGAACTCTGATACTAAGTAAAAAAAAATATTTCCTATTATAGGCTAGGGCTATAGATAAAATAAAAACTAACATATGTTTATATGTATATTTCAAAAATTATAGTACCTAGCTCACAATTTTAATTGCGAGTACTATAAATCTTGCTTTTCCTTTTTTCCCATAGAAATATCGGGAAAACGTCTTAGTGTTCCTCAAACCTACCCGATGCCTAGTTTTATACACCCTCAGCCCTATATTGTCTCTTATACATATTGTATTACATTATTGTATTACATATTGTATTTTTTTTTAAATAATAATAATATTTAGTAGTAATCTTAAATAAATAAATAAATTACATTAGTTATATGATTAACAAACGGTTAGCAAAATCTCAATACTACAAAAATTACATAAAGTACCTAATATTTACATAAATTGTCAAAAACATAATAATGATATGGATTTTCGTATACAAATTAGGAACATGCCATGATAAAATTATACGCTCGAAACAGTTTGACATAAGAAGGGTGGCCATAAAGTTGAGTTTCGTTGTTTCGTTAAAAGTTAATTATGATTATAATCATAATCATCAGAGAAATTTGAATTATGCAACGTTCATAAATTTTAATAAAGACAGATGTAACCGTCATGCTATCTAAGATTTTGCAGGTTGCTCGTTAAACGCCTTATTAAGACTGTTATATAAAATGTATACTTAGTACAAACAAAAATATTAAAAATCAAAAGTTAAAATTTAATTTGACTTTAAGATACCATCTTTTTCGTCTGTGAATGTAATTATAATTAATGACAATCATTATAAATTTAATTTACATTTATGTTTATGAATTTATATTGCATATTTTAAAAGTGTTACACATCATTTTTGGAAAAAAGTTATATATTATGTATGTTTTATAGTAGGAACATTACTTCTCCACTTTCGGATGAAAAAGAAAATATTTTTATGTATTCATTTATTGAGGATTGAACCTTTAACCACTATGTGTGTGTTGTAGTTTGCAACATTGCACTAGCCAACAGCAACGCGGTGGAGTCTCCTTAAATAAGATTTATTTATTTATTTTTCAATTATTTTATATACATATAATAAGAACGTAACGGAATTGTAACGGCGCTTTGCAGTCGATTGTGACCTAGATTTTAATATGCGCTATTTATATGGCAAATTCTCTCGGGCATTGTCATTCTATTTGCTCTCCACGTATTGTTTAAAAATCGACATCTAATGCTGAATTTGTTTTAAATATCGTTTATTTCTCGTGCTCTCTTTGAAATTAATATTTTTTTACGGATCAACAAGGCAGTCAATTGAGTTAATAAATCTTTTATGGGTTTGAGTATATGTATGTATATATAATAAAATTCCACAATGTATTCTAAGTTTGCCACTACCACAATTTAAAGTATCTGTAAAAAATACTAACCAGTAAAGCTTACACTGTTCAAAAATATTTAGAGGATAAACATGTATGGAATTAATGTCTATTGAATGTGATGCAGGATAGCTGCTAGTTCATGTAATAATTAAATTATACCATTGATTTTGTACAGAGCAACTGTTGAGTTTCCTGTCTGCTCTTTTCAGCTGAACTGTTTTTCGAAACAATGGTAGGCCTTTGTTTATATGTTCATTCAACGATTCAAAAGTTCTTATAAATAGTCTATTTGAATGAAGAATATTTTGAATTTGAATAAGTAAAATTAACATTACACTGAAATCAGTGTTCACTAGATATGAACAACTGCGATGTATTTGAGGTCTATTCTGTCCCACAAAATATAAAAAAAAAACAATTTCAGTCTAAATTACAGGAAAGTTAGTTGTATTATTATATTTTTCATTAATAAATGTTACCTAATAATTAAATTATGATTAATGACATATAATTAAATATTAATAAATCATTAAAAGCGTTACTATCTCAAGCTTATCTTGTCAGTAACTCGTCATAGATTAAGACTAAGTATTATTTATTCGTTTCGTGTTTTTGGCTAATTTCTTCATCATGACAACACAAAACGTTATTTACATATTTTGTGAGATTAACCAATGAGTTACGGTTATGGCTATAATTATAACTTCACTTAACAAAAAGAAATTAGGTCTCGTCACGAGAAAACATATTTTTACAGATAACATTACTTATAATTTATTAATAGTAGAAGCGGTGTTGAATTCTGCCACTCATCACGAAATGCCTTCAGAATTCGGCGGAATATGGGAAACGGAGTGTTTTAATACTAGGTTCCCTCGGCCTACACTGCCGTGTGCGGGATACAATGTGAAGCTAATTTAATATAATATAATTCTTTTTATTCATTTTCATATTCATGTTACAAAAATGCATAAATTTAATCCACAAATAAAAATATGGTCACAGCACTAATTTAATAAACAAAATCTTCTACTATTTGTATTCACGTAGTCAGTTATTAATATGCCTATTTAGAAACAATAAATATTAATATATTAATAAAGTAAAAAATATATTACATAATTAGAAATTTTACGCAAAGCCGATATTATGCTAATTTTTATCTTCTAGGTTGAGGTCGTCTCTATGGTCGCAAATTTCGGTTATAGTTACGAAAAAAAATCAATAAATATTCTCATATTAGTAGTAAAAATATATGCGTTTTTATTTACATTCGTTAACATTATTTTCCAGGTCAGTCATGGCGTGAGCGTGTGACTGTAAGCGCGACACGTCGTGGGTTCGAATCCCCTTCAAAGAAATTAAATATTTAATATTTTAAGTTTTTCGCTCTGGTGTCGATGTAAATCGCGGCGTTTAGTTCCACCATTCGACATGCAACGCCTCCAGAATTCAGCGGAAAGCGTATAGTGTGTAATAGGAACGGAATGTCTTAACCCTACGTTCACAGGTTCTATCTCCCTACCTAACTATAAATATTATATAAGCTAATATAAGAATCTGTTAAGAAACTTGTAACAAAAAGTATTTTTAGATAGTTCACCAAACTACATGTTACGGAAGTCCAATAAAATCTTAAATGTGAATATATTTTTGCATTTTTAGCACTATCCACTTACTGACAATGACTTAGTATTATTTATTAAACTCTATCTCAATTTCAACTACGAGATTAAAATCTAAAAAAACATATCATATATACAGAGTGTTTTGTCAGCACCACTTTAAATGAAACCACAGTTTTAAATATTCTATAAAAGCCTTATACAATTTTTAAAAAAGAGAATTTCCCAAAAATGAAAAAGTTTTTTTTTGAAATAAAATAAATAATAAAATTATCGTTATAAAATACATTGTAAAATTCTAAAATACAATTATCAAGAACGACGCATGCAAACATAAACCTACTCGTATCAAAGAGAAACCGCCGCATACCCCTCATTCCAAAATCAAGTTGTAGCTATTGGCGGCAAAGTTTAAAGTTGTTTACCCTTTAGTAATTTACCCTTTAGTAGCATAACTTTTAGAAGTATTTTTGAGGTATCTTACTTGATTAATTTTTTTAGGTATGGGTTTAAAATATTTTAACCTTTATGCTGTTCCCGTAAAAGGAGCGCTGACGCTTCCATCCTGTATAATTACACATAAAAAAGAAAACCACATATCTCATATCTTTTTTCACAAAAAGAACGCAATTATAAAACTAAAAATAAAGAAGCTTCACTATTTTCTAGTCTTAGATAAATTTAATTATTCATACAGTGTTTAACGTAACATATATTTATTGGCTTCTATTGTAAATTAAATTTCCAAATAAAATTTCACTGGAAACCGTGTCTTTTTTTTTCAATTTCGCCATTTGTTGTGTAACGTTTGTAAATAGAAAGTAATATGCAGTCATGTTGCTTATGTTTTATTCAAACAAAATATGCCGAATAATAATTTTAACTCCAAAATCATAATAAACCGTGAACTAACGTTGGATTTATCTTTAAAAATGTCCAAGTTGATTCAGTGATATTTTTGTCATTAAGACTTACGATAATAGATTCATTTCCTGGTGTTTGTCAACGTCGATAATTTGTAATGTAATGTAATATTTAATAAAATAATTTCCGTTATAGAAACTCATGTGTAACTCAAACTCAAACAGTAAAGGAATCAAGTAAAATAAAAATTATAAATATTTAAAATAATATTATAAAAATTATAATAATTTTGAGACCAGTCGTGGCGCAGTGGCACAAAGTGTGACTGTAAAACCGCCTGGTTGTGGGTTCAATCGCCACTCGAGGAGATGAAATATTTATTTGAGTTTATATTTCCATTTCTTCGCTCTGGTGTCGTGGCAAAGCGCGGCGTTGAGTTCTGCCACTCAACACGCAATGCCACAGAATTCGGCAGAAAATGGGGAACGGAGTGTCTTAACACTTCCCTCTGCCTATCCTGCTGTGTGCGTAATACAGCGTGAAGCTGATTTAATTTTTTATAATCATTAAAAAATTAAAACAAAAATAAGTAAAATTAATTAATTATCATTAATTTAAATGACGTTTTTTGGTTAGTAAATTAAATACATTTCTGTATCTTGATAAGTTTCTAAATATAAACAGTGAAAAAATTATGTAATTTACATGTTAGACTTTAAATTCAAAGATCTCGAACTAAATAATGCAATTCATTAGAATGCCGCTTAAAAAAGCGTGTAGTGTCTGTAAGTCTCTGTAAGTGACCGTTTAAGTATATGTATAATTATAAACTTTTAGCAACTAAGATAAGCATATGTAATGATATATGTGAATTTCAAGAGGTTTTTTTGCTTCGCACTGTATCATGCACACAACAGGGTAGGCAGAGAAAACCTGCGAACTTGGTTTTGAAACTCTTAGTTCAAATTCCCTTCCGTTCCCCAGTTTCCACCGAATTTTAGACGCTGTGCTTTGCCCCCAAATAATCTTACTACTACTGAAATATATTTTCATCTTAAATTTATTTTTCGTAAAATTATTAATATTCGTAATAATCTATACCCCCAATGAATATATTAAATACTTAATTTTCACTGAGAGAAAATCGAATCCACAATCTGTCGTTGACAATCCCTTGTTTGTTTGTGCTCTTGCGCTACGACTGACCTCTATTCAAGCAATAACGAATTTGTACTATAAGAAAAACATAATTTTAAAGAATTCATCTTCATTTGGATTGGTTAGATTAAGGTTATTTCCAAATTTTAAGTAACAGTATTTTCGACATTTTTAAAGTTTAATTCCACACTTAAGAAACAAAAATATTTATTTAAAAAACGTATAAAAATCTCGCTACGTTCAAATTTTTATACATTTTACTTTTATACAAGTATTAAGTATCAGTAGCCTAAGTAACACACTGTGTAATATTTATAACTATGACATTAGATCTTTAGTTAACACATCTTTAATAATCTTGCAGGTGAACTATTAAAAGAGTAAACAAGAGACCTTGAAAGGAATTTTATAAGATATAGGCAAAATATATCTTATGAAGTACAAAAAAGATAATTTAATTATGCATTAGGGAGATGCTTTTACAGAATATGAACTGAAAACAGTCGCCAACTAACAATTGAAATAATTACAAATAGATTGGATTGAAGCGCATTTAGCGTACGTTGGATTTATACAGTTTGGTGGCAGACGCAGTGACAGACAGACAGACCTCGAAGTCTGTTTAATAGGGTCCCGTTTTCCCTTTGGAACCCTACAGAGGTAATTTCTCGCTTTATCCCGCATAGCAGGGTAGGCAAAGGGAATTTAATGTCAAGACTTCATTCTTCGCTTTACACGATTTTTTTCGAGCCATTGCGTAACACACAAACTAGACTTTATCTCTCAGAGTGGGAAAAGAAAATATAATCATTTCCCCCAGAATAGGAATTGAACTCACACTCAATACGTTTACTGTCAGACGTTGTTCCACAATCACCTCAATCGATTTTATCGAATCGGATTAAAACATATACGTTTAAAATATTTAATTTAATAAAAAAATAATTGTTACTTGTTAAAAAATAGATAAAAACTTACAAATGCTGTCCAAAGAAATCAATATGTACTGACTGATGCATAAATAAAACTAGCCTACATTTCATAAATAATATACATTAAGAAAACACTTAAAAAAAAGTAAATATATAATATAAGTAATATTTACCAAAGCAAACCACCGCATTTTGTGTTTTCCGTTGATATCGCCGATTCACTTTCTGTCAAAAAGAAAAAAAAAATCCATATCAATCACAGCACAGCACTGACACTTCACCATAAACGCGACATTTCTTTAAATTATACAAACGAATATATAACTTATCCTGGTTGTTATAAACGCAAAAATGGTGTGGCATATACACAAATAATATGTTTTTCAATACATTTGGTCAACTGTACCTGTTCTAGTGTTCCAGTGGTCGAGTACGTGCAAAGCAATGGGTCTGTGAATCACTATGTTACGTTCTTTTATACCTCGGAAGAGTTCGAGATGCGCTGAGGCTCTGTCCGAAAGCACGCCGGCGCTATGGCACATACGACAGACTAGCTCGCGTACTTTCACTCGAATATCCTGTAACTATAACAAGAATTGACAAACGACGCTATAATAAGCTTATTATAATTATAATAGCTCTATAAGGACATGTAGGTTTTTGTAATTATACTTATTTTATATAGAAATGCTCTAATATTTTTTAAGTAATTAATTATATTGTAGTAGTAGTAGATTTGGATATACCCTCGCTGATGTATAGTGAGTTTGGTAGAGGTTAGCCAAAAAGATTCTTAAATAAAACAATCACTCGATGTTAAAAAAATAATAAAATAAGAAAACTCGCACCTGCATTTATTGAATGGACTTTAGAAGACGACCTGTGGCGCTTTCGAGTTATTTGCATATAAGTAGAGTTGGACCAACTGCTGTCCGCATTTGTTTGAGTACAAGGTAAATAAGTATTGAAAATTTTTTATCATATCTCATATTCTAATGATCTACAAAACAATCTCTATTTTTAGGGAGCCGTACCTCAAAAGGTAAAAGCGGAACCTTTATAGGATCACTTTTCCCGTTGCCCGTCTTGTCTGTCTGTCAATCTAAAAATTATGTGCAGTTTTTAATCTGATCTGATTCTAAGTCAACATAATCAAAAGATACGAGAATATATGTATCGATTTTTTCGCATTTTATATGAAATTCGCCGCGTAATCAAAATCTATAGGATACTTCCCGTGGACTTACAGTTATGAAATGTCGTAGTTTATAGATATTTCATAGTAAAAAATCATTACAAACTTATATTTGTAGTTTATACACAATAAGTCCATATGCTGTGTTTATGTATTTTTATAAGTTGCACTTTCCGTTGACTCATAATCCTTAAATTGCTACGGAAGCCTCGATCAGTGAGACCGACTCGCGTTTAACCGATTTTTTAATAACAAATAATTGTAAAAACAGAAAAAAAGGAACGAACGATGCGTATTGCTTTTTAAAGAACAACAAAAAACATAATGTATTTAGTATCCAAAGTTTAAATACATAAGAACATGTATATAATATGGTTATGTACCAGCAATAATTATGATCGCAATTACCCGCATTCAGCGCCCTCGGTTAACGCGTAAGTAATGAATTAAAGTTACATTATCTTCCTTAATCAACAAAGTAGGTGTATTGAACAGGCACGGAACTAAATACAACATAATATTATAAAAAAAAATGTTTGGTGTTAAGTCATGAGTAACACATACACACATTACATATACGTTTGTATATTTTTTACAGCTTCACGCTGTATTAATTGTAGCTGGGTAGACAGAGGGAACCTAGTGTTAAGACACTCCGATCCCGACTTTCTCCTGAATTTTTGAGGTATTGCGTGTTCTGTGGAGAACTTGGTATCAAAGCGAAAAAATTTACATATTAAATATTTAATTTCCTCGACAATCAACAACTTGTGCTCCTGTGTCGCAACTGGCCTCACATTACAACATTAATAATAGTCGACACAAAACTAAACCATAAATATTTAATAAATATGTATTTATTTATTCATTTGTTTAATGATTTATTAAATAGCATCCTTTTAATAATTGAGATATTTTCGATTACACAATGGATGAAGGACCAGATACCTACGACAACCAATCGATAAATTGTTTATACTTAAATTATTTTTTTCTCCTATCTGGTTTAACAAAATACGGCACAGTATAAACATTATAATTAATACATGTATTGATTCAAATTATTACATTAAAAAAAAACACAATTAAACCCATACAAAAAAATATATATTGCTCTACTGACAATAATAGAGACCTAATGGTCATAAGAATGAAAGAATGAAACTTAACACAATTCTCTACATTTACCTACAAAAATTATAACAAAATACAGCTGTGAAAACACACTGTTAGCATAATAAAAAGCATTACTTTGACACTTGTTGGGTAATAACCCGATTTATCGAGACGGCGTAATGTGAAAATAATGTCTTAAATTTTCGCAACATTATCCCATATAACAGGTTTATCATCCATTTTTCCTTTATATAACAAATATTACATGAAACCATGTGAAGTTAATTTGAGGCCACTCGTGGCGCAGAGGCACAAACGTGTGACTAAACACGACAAGTTATGGGGTTTGCCATAACCTGCTTAATTTCTTCGCTTTGGTGTTGAGGCAAAGCGCGGCGTTGAGTTCCGCCACTCAACACAGTGTCTCCAGAATTCAGCGAAAAGCAGAAAGCGGAGTGTTTGAACACTAGGTTTTCTCTGCCTACTGCCACAGCGTGAAGCTGAAAAGAAATCCATGTCTGTGATTATGAGTTATTTTCAATGAGGTAATTTGTTAAAACATTTAAAGCATGCACCAAGTTAAATATGCTGTACCAATGCTGTCATATACTAACCTTATGTGTTTTGCTCAATAACAAAATAAATGTGACCTGGCGTGAAGGTCACAGATTCAAAACTGACCTCTTGAAATTTTTTTTTATGCAACCAGTGAATACAGAAAAAATATTCTTATGACATTTTGTTTTAATTTGAAAGAAAATACTCCTCAAAAGCGTATTTATGCTGAATAATTCTGGTACAAACCAGATCAAATCAAAGGTCCACAAATGGTAGGTAGAAATGTGTTTCGATCAGTCAATCTACGTCACGTCACGTAAAAAGTCCCGCTATTCAGGCGTCCCAACTTAACATTAGGGCTAGCGTATACGGTATTGTTTTTTAATTTTAAGTAGATAATTTAATCAAGTAGCATAAAACGTAGTCGTCACGCCTATGCCTATAATCTTAAAACACCGACAAATACTGAAGTCATTAAAAAAATTGCTTTCTGACGCTACCATAGCTTAAGTTAAATAAATATTAAGGGATAGTTCAATCTAATATTATAAAAAATATATATGTTATTAAAACTTTCTTCATGGAAAGTTGTGAGTAACCCAGTTATTTTAGTATGTTTAAAATATTTGAAATTTAATCTCTATTTGTATCTATGTAATTTATATGAGTTTAATATATATTTATCAAGTTCATTTCTACAACTTAACAAGCAATCCTTTAAACTTAAAAAGCCTCCAGAATTCGGTGGAAAGTTGGGAGCGGAGTGTCTTAACACTAGGGTCCCTCCGTCTATTTTGCAACATGCGGGATACACAGAGTGATGCTGTAAAAAAAACATTTTTTAATCAAAGGTCCACAAGACTACGGGAAGTTGTGAACAAATTGTCTTCAGATGAACTTCTTTCTTTCTATATGGATACAGAAAGAAAAAACTATGTACATGCCTTAACTAAAAACAAAGATGGGAACTTGTCCGTTCTTCCATGGCAAAACGATTACATTATTACAGCAGAAAAAGAGACAGTTCGTGTAACTAAATTAGTGTTGTATAATAGTGAAGTGTTTATTTTTAAATTAATTATGTTGGGGAATTTCTAACATTTACTGTTCCTCGCATATATTTGTTTTGTACTTTCACCGAAAATAATATGTTATTTTTAAGTACGACGGCTGAACAATAAGCATCCTATGGAAACCTAAAAGCAAATCAAATTAGTTAATAAAAAGTTATTTTTTTAGCTTTACCTCCGCCCGCATATAGCAGGGCAAGTAGAGGAAACCTGGGAACCTAATGTTAGTACACTCCGTTTCCATTGAGATTGCATTCCAAATATTTTGTGCCTCGATTGGAAATCGAACCCACGATCTGTCGCTTTCACAATCGTACGCTTGTGCCATTGCGCCACGCTTGACCTCCAAAGAAATAACATTCATGCTTTTTATAAATGTATGACGTTCTTATAATTTTTCTTTAAATACTTTTGGGTTCCTTTCCAAACTTCTAGAAATCTGTAAGCCCTAATCCACATCTAAACATCCAATTTAAATTTTAAATTTAAACCATATATAATTTAAACAACCTACAAATTAATGAAAACTTAAATAAGGGCACTCTCTTAATAAATCATCGTTTGATCATTAATAAATCCAAATTAGGCAATTGTGATATGTAACATCATCAATCGCAATATCTCGACCGCAATTGAGCCATCTTTTATTTAGTAAGTTTACAAAGTTATATGTATGTATGTATGTATTAGCTGGTATGTAAAACTGCGCAACTCGTTCGGTAGGTGTACTAAATATATGTACATAAAAAATGTGTATTATGTGTGTTAATATATATATATATATATATATATATATATATATATATATATATATATATATATATATATATATATATATATATATATATATATATATATATATATATATATATATATATATATATATATATATATATATATATATATATATATATATATATATATATATATAGGGCATAAGTGCGTGTAACAAGGGAAAATGTAAAAAGCGCAGCGTTGAGTACCGCCACTCAAAATGCTGTTCGCATTGCGTGTTGAGTCGCGGACTTCGTGGAGAGTGAGATGCGGAGTGTAACACTAGGCTGGCGCAGCAGCACAGTGTTTGAAAGTGAACACGACAGTTGTCCGTTTGATTTACACTCGGAGAAATGATGTTGATTTCTGCCAATACACAATGACAGGACAAGAAACCCAAAAATTGAAATTTGAAAACGAAATATTTTAATACTACTACTGCCCTGTTTGTTGAATATTTGATGTACGCATATGAAGTATATTTGTACAATATTTATTAAACTATTTTACAACATATATATGGAATTTATTCATTTCATTCTATTGAACCTCGCAACAATATGTGAGAGCTATCAAAATTTTCTTAATTGAATTAATTATATTTTTAAAACATACAAAACGCTTTCGTTTTTTTTTATTTTATTCTCCGCATTAACATCAAATTCCTACATTAGTTTCCGTTTCAAATATCCGGTAGAAAATATAATTTTGCAAAAGTTGTGCAATCGTATACTACCTCATTAATATATACGCCGGTTAAACAAGTGCAAAGGCGATAAATTGTTGCGATATCGAGGAAATGTAGACTCTGCATGACAGTTAAGTCTTCCTATTACGTATATGGTGTGAGAACAAATTGATTATTTGGCAACATACGTATAG
>JAATLQ010031075.1:0-25108 GCA_013421005.1 Heliconius erato x Heliconius himera | reverse complement strand
GGAGTGTCTTAACACTAGGTTCCCTCTGCCTACCCTGCTGTGTGCGGGATACAGCGTGAAGCTAATTTAATTTTATTTTTTATACGTATAGACAGAGAGACAACAACCATTACAACAACAACCATATATTAAATATAGAGACATACAACAACCATATATTAAATATGGAAGTACTTTCGTATAAAAACTTCCTTTGATATAAACTACTATTATTTGAGTAAAAAATAATAAAACCAATATAAAAATATTATTTTCTTATGAGAAGTATTAATTGTATATAATATATAAATAATAATTGAGGCCAGTGATGGCGCAGGGACACAAGTGTGTGATTGTAATCGCGACTGGTTGTGGGTTCAATTCACACTCGAGGGAATTGATCGAGATGGGAGTGTCTTGTGACACTAGGTTCCCTCTGCCTATCCTGTTGTGTGCGGGATACAGTGTGAAGCTGATTTAATTTAATTTTGTAAATAATAATGTAATTAATATACGTATATATGATAAGAAACATTGAGTGTCGAGGGACAGAACTCTACGCCGTCGCTAAAAATGGAAATAAATATATATAATCCCCCGAATGGGAATCAAATCTACACTTTAAAACGTTTACATTCAGAACCTACTACACCACGACGGCCGCTATCGAAATAACATTATAAGTAAAGTACTAATTATTTATTATTGTAAATTTAAGTGTAAATCGTGACGAGATGTGAAAGGAATATTAAAATGAACCTAATAATTTGCACTACATTCGTAGTTTCGTAAGAATTTTTCGTCATTTAGATGTTAAATAGCTGTAATCGTTGCATATCTGGTTTTTTATATTCAAAAAATTAATTTTAATGATTGCAAAAATGCACTTCTTTTTTATTTTTTGTAAATATAATGTACCAAAGTTATATTATAAGTTATATCATAAGTTTGATTAGCATTTATATGTATCTGATATCTATATTTATAATAAAATGTAGGTAACCGATTGCTGCTAACAAACGAGAAGGAATAGGTAAAAAAACAGTTTCCCAAATTTTGAAACAAAAGAAGTAAGAAAAACTCGGACTATGATTTGACAAACATCAAATCCAAGATTACTTAATAAAAATTCTTCAACAGACACAAAAATGTAATGTTGAACAAAAATGTATGGAACCTGCGACCACCCTCCAATAGTAATAAGATGTATGTATGTCATTGAATATGTTATTTCTGTAGGAACAACTTTTGTTATGATAGCTTTGTTATCACACTTATCCGTTTAGAGATATAATAGTGTTAAGTTTCGCTAAAAGATCAAAATAAGTAGTTTCTTTCGTTAAAAAGACAAAACATAAGATTAACTGATAACGATAATTAATAATAATCATTATCAGCTAATAGTATAATCATTATAGCAATAATTATTGATTATTTTTTATTATAATTACATTCATAAGCACGATAATTAAATCAATCACAAGAACTCTAGTCTGGTATTTAAGGTACGCACGACTTAGATGATCCATCTGCTATGATGTCACTCGCTTCACACTGTCCCCGCGCACAGTAGGGTAGGCAGAGAGAACTTAGTGTTAAGACACTCCGTTCCCCACTTTCTGCCGAATTCTGAAGGCATTGCGTGTTGAGTGGCAGAACTCAACGCTGCGCCTCCTCGACACCAGAGCGAAGAAATGGAAATATAAATTTAAGTAAATATTTCATCTCCTCGAGGGGGAATCGAACCCACAACCAGTCGGTTTTACAGTCACACTTTGTGCCCCTGCGCCACGACTGGCTCGCTATGATGTAATTTAAAAATACTGCTGGTACCTTAAACTCTTTAACCATCTCGTGCCCAAGGCTTCTGGATGAGACAGTTTGGCAAAATAAAATATTACCATAAAATAAAAATAGTAAGAACAATTCAAAACGTTATATTCAATTTATTTATTTTTTTTGTAAAATTTACCAAAAAAACAATAATGAAACAACGTAATTTTACTTCCTTTAAAAATGTGAGATATATCAAAGTAAACCAAAATAATAAACCTCTTTTATTGATCCATTATAAAAGTATAATAAACTACAAATGACTATCTAACGACCTTGTAGGTACTACTGAAGGCAGCTATTAATTTTGATTGGGCAACAGATTTTGTAGAGTAATGGATATTAGTACAATGTATGACTGGGAACAGTGATGGATGTGCCAAAACAATCTGACTTGTATGATTCATACACAATCAAAATAGTACTATCATTATTTTCTTTGCGGATGTAGAATATTCAAATAGAGTGTTATATAATAGAACTAGCGACCCGCTCGCGGCTTCGCCCGCTTATACCACAGAATTATTTACTTAACACACTGAAATTTGTTCGTGTTTTGATATACCTATTATGTATGTTTGCAGCGCAATGAAGATTTTTTTAGAGAAAGTTATTAAAACTTTAGGTTGCATTTTTGTATCTCCTATAAAAATCTTCAATTGAATGTTAGAAATAAAAACATAACTTATAGATACTTACAATAAAATCCTAACTCATCAGTGTCTGTACATAGAAGATATTACAATTAACAATGTAATAAAACTTGGTCAGTTGGTCTGTTTGTCTGTGCGTTTCTTCACGATAATCTCAGAAACTGCTTAACCGATTTAAATACTTTTTTTGTTTGTATTTTGGCAAACTGCCCTTAAATATTGAGTATTAGTTTTATTTTAATCAGCTTCACGCTGTAATCCGCACACAGCAGGTTAGGCAAAGGGAACCTAGTGTTAAGACACTCCATTCCCCACTTTCTGCTGAATTCTGGAGGCATTGCGTGTTGAGTGGCAGAACTCAACGCCGTGCTTAACCTCGACACCAGTGCGACGAAATGGAAATATAAATTTAAGTAAATATTTCATCTCCTCGAGTAGGGATCGAACCCACAAACAGTCAGTTTCACAGTCACACTTCGTGCCGCTGCGCCACGACTGGCCTCAACTGGACTGGACTTTATTTTAATCGGCTCACACACAAGAACACACCAAATCTCCACGTAAAATATTCAATTTTTTGAAGGGTTTTTCTTAAAATATATTTTTGTAAATATTAAATCATCAAACTTGTCTAGACGCCTTGTTTATTATTTAGTTAAGTATTTAATACGATATTCATCTTATTTAAATTATTTACTATTAATGAGTAATCACAAGGAAATTGAAATTTGTGCGTTTTGGAGAACTGCCATATCCCGCATGCAGCAGGGTAGGCAGAGGGAACCTAGTGTTAAGACACTACTTCCTGTTTCCTACTTTCCGCGGAATTCTGTAGGCATTGCGTGCTGAGTAGTGAAACTCAACGCCGCACTTTGCCTCGACACCAAAGCGATGAAATGGAAATATAAATTTAAATAAATATTTAATTTCCTCAAGTGGGAATAGAACCCACAACCAGTTTATGCTTTGTGCCCCTGTGCCACGAACGGCCTCAATTTACTTCTTCTTTTAAATTGTGGTTAAATACAATAATCGTAATTTAATTATGTCAGATTTCTATTAACGGACTTCTTAAAAGAGAAGCTCATCAATTCGACCGTATTTTTTATCCTTGTTACCTCAGAACTTTTGACGATGTGAACCGATTTTGATGATTCTTTTTTTATTTGGAAGCTAGTGCGTCCCGTGTAGTTCTATTTTAATTTAGTTCATTTCCGACAATGGTATCTATGAGAAAATCATATAAATCACAAATTTACATTATGTATGTGCGCGACAAATGGACGAATATCTAAATATCAACTCGACCGATTTTAATTATTCTTTTTTTATTAGAAAGGGTACACATAAAGGGTAGTTTGGTGAAAGTTTGGTTAAGTTCAGAGTATGAAATCCGATTAAAATTGAAGAAGTCGATTTTTTTTATAAAAAAATATTATTATGTTATTTTTTCTGGTAAAATTTCTTTGTACTCTATGATAAAAACTATTCTATAAGTTGCATTAGGTTTTGAACTATTACCATGCTAAAAATAAATTAATTTCATACAGTAGTTATCGGTATTTTAAGTAATTTACATTTTTCAGTTTTTATTTTTTTTAAACAAAACTATAATGAAATTCGAAATAAAACCCAAAAAAAATGTACCTTGAGACCCTAGGCTAATACCATGCAAAAATTCATCAATTTCTGTCCAGTAGTTTTTGCGTGATTGACGAACAAACAAACAGACAGACAGACAGACAGACAAGAATTCTGTTGAGTGGTTTTTTAGGTTCTATAATCAACATATTAACTGACCTAATTTTTATTTTTTTTATATCTTTCATGTACAGAATTGACTTTTCTATCCTTTTATTATATATAGAAATTGCCATTCCTTTTATAGCTTATACATTAATGATTTTCATTTTTGTTTCTAAAAATGGTTATGGTTTATATTATTTTATAATGACCGATGGTCTTTGTACTGTTAATTCATACTGTTACAAATTTTTACGGAGATCTGATTAAGAGCTCAGAGTCTGCTTTACATGGTACAGTTAAAAATCGTTGCAATTCGTTGTGAAAAATATCTTAAATGTACAACTTTAATTTAAAACATGTTTGTTTCTATATATACTTTTATATTTGGTAAAAAAAAGTTAAAGAGAAATAAATTTGACTAAATTTAATTTCTCATTCAGCTTTTATGAAGATGAAGATGGAGATATTGACATGTCTGTATTTTGAGATAATTATCTCGTGTGCAAAGTAGATACAAATACGATACATGATGAAGATGTTAGTTATTTATTTCTTTCTATTTATCTATTTTACATATTTTTTCAGAATAATATAGTTTAAAATGTGAGATCTCATCCGAAGGTGACTTTGAGATTTTTCCTCAAAAGTTCCTTCATATTTACTGAACAGATAATTATAATAACAATCTGTCATCTGGGCACCCACTGTGTAAATGTGGCTTGAAGTTCCGGTTTTCTTATTATTAGTACCTGTCCTAAACTAATTTATGATGTCGTTCCTCATAAAGCCTTAATGAAACGGCATTACCACAAAACTAAATTAAAAGTGAGATTTATTGAAATTCGTAATTATCGAAAAATTAAAGCAAAAGATCGAGTTGCTGAGCTAGCAGTTTAGGTTAAATCAGATCAGATCAGAAGTAAGTAAAATAAAAAAAAAACAACGGTTGTGAGTAGGAGAAGTCGGAAACATACGGATTAAATTACATCAAAGAAGTCACGACCCACGGTAATGGGTTTAATTTACGGTTAGTCTGCGTATACGCGTTCGTAATAACGTAATTTATGTATTGAAAAAGCAAATAAATTTATATTAACGCAATAATATATTAGTGAAACATGAAGTAAATATGAATTCTTAATCGCTTATCGGCTAATATTCAATGTGCATTAAACTGTAAATCTTATATTTTTTAAATATTTTATACAACATTCTGCCTCTTCGTGCTAATGTTAAGTAATAATTGTTATATTATTATTACAAATATTATTACGAAAATTACTTAAAAAAGCTAACATACTACTAAACTAAAAAAAAATACTGAATATATAATAAAAATAGTAAAAACGCTTCGGAGGGTCCTCGTGCTTTTTACATGGCTTTCCTTCAGTATCTTCGATACTGTGTTTTCGAAGGTGAACCGAGGTCTCCCCCTACCTCTCCTACTCACTTTTCATCACTCATTCGTTCGAGGTGCCCACACCAGCTGAGCACGTTATTCTTCATTCTTACCGTGACATCCTCGCTAGTACCTGCCATTCTGTGTATTTATTCACTGCGTATTCGATCAGCTAAGCTAACTCCGCATATCCTACGAAGAGATCGTATCTCCTCGGCATTCGTTTTTCTATCTTTCATTCTCCTTCTGTAACATCCATATTTCGCTGCCATATAACAGCGTCGGTACCAACACTGCATTGCGTGCGGCCAAACGTGCACCAATGCTGACGTTTCGCCGTCTCATCGATACAGCTAAGACTCCGTTAATCCTAATCTCTGTCACCGGCAGCAATACGCATGGAAAGGATTCCACATCCATCTCGTATCTTAATATAAGTCCTCTTACCTCAAATTCTCCACTCAAAACAGCGATGAAAACAAATAAAGAAAAAAAGTAGTAGCAATTTTTTGCCAATGCGCAACTACCTGACGTAAACATTAAAAATCACCGAGTTTTTCGTGTACGATCGAGATGTTGGACACAAAAGACCACGAGGTTCACTTCTAGCACTTATAGCGCCCAATTTGAAGTAAATCTATCACTACCCCTAGGTAACAGGTGTCCTAAGGTAAACGGATCTCCCCTACCTACTTCCTTTTTTACCATTTTGAGTAAAATATTCACAATAAACTTGATTGAGAATTTGTTTTTTTTTTCAGCATCACGATTTATTTAAGTTGCCTACATAAATAGAGAACAAAGAGAATATAGTGTTAAAACATTCCGGTCTCTTTTCAGCTTTTGTATACCATCAGTTGTGTTGAACAAACGTTCTTATATTTTAAGCAACGGAGCTCAACGCCACACTTTGACTACATACTTACTAAAGTGGGGAAATATAAATGCCCTCGATCCGAGTGAGGATCAAACCCACAATCACTATCAAATCACTGCGCCACGATGGTCTCATATATATAAGCATAATCAGTGTATTTATTATAAAACCAATTCAACATATATTATATTTAAGCTTTCGTAAATTTTAAAATAATATTTAAATAATTATATATTTAACTACACACTTTTAATCACATACGTAATTAAACGCTACGTTGCATAAAATTTTATTACTATGTCATAAAACATCTTCAACATCCACGAAACGGTGGCGCAGACGAAAAAGTTATATAAACACTATTTACTTTAATTCTTATTATGAATTAATTTTTAATAGAATGCTTCAAGATTTTCCTTTTTTTTTCAACTAAAGTATATTCTATAAAAAAATAGAATATCAAGAAAATTTTGTTGGTAAGTACTAGGTTGTATGCGTCAATTTCAGGTTCAACCTCGTGATTGCTATAGGTTTAATTTAATTAAAAAAAAATAAAAAAATATGAGGCCAGTCGTGGCGCAGAGGCACAAAGTGTGACTGTAAAACCGACTGGTTGTGGTTTCGATCCCCACTCGAAGAGATGAAATATATATTTAAATTTATATTTCGAGAGGAAAATCGCGGCGTTGAGTTCTGCCATTCAACACGCAATACCTCCAGAATTCGGCAGAAAGTGGGGAACGGAGTGTCTTAACACTAAGTTCCTTCTACCTACCCTGCTGTGTGCGGGATACAGGTGAAGCTGATTTTTAGGTTTAAATTACCTCTAAATAATCCATAATTATAATTTAAAATACCCATATTAGGTAAACACAGCGAACATTGACCAAATGTAAAGATCATTTATTTAATAGCTACTTATACAGATCATTGCTACATACTGAAAGAAACGAATTAAAACTGCCAGATACTACGATGTACATACATTACGGTTTGTATACGAATATAAATATTTTAATTAGAAGAACTAAACGCAACTGTGGCACGCTAGTCCATATATTTTCACTTTTTATCGAAGATGAGGCATCTCTAGTTATAATGCATGAATTCAGGTGTAATAACCGAAGACGTATATCATTGAATTATTTATGAGTTCGAAACTCACTTAGAGCGAGTGCACACTATTTTTTTTTATTATTTATTATTTGTTTCTTTTATTTGTTTAAAATTTTGTTTTGTTGCCAATATTTATTTTAAATGACAACATTTAAAAATAACTAAATATTAATATTGTCATATGTAATATAATATTTTACAAAACATGAAATATTCTTAATGACATAGAATAAAAAAACTACTTTTAAATAAACTTAAAGATAAATTAAATATGACTGTACTTTACCTAGACAAATGGCAGCGTAACAAGGCAAAATATAAATAATCATATAAAGATATTTTCAGTTTCCATGATTATTACTTTAATATGATTTTTAAGCGAAAATTTACTAATTTTTTTTTGTTATAATGTTCAAACAAATTAAACGGTAATAGGCCCATCTAATGTTTAGCTTATACTAAAATTATACTAACATTTATTTGACTAATAAATAATAATACATATTTAAAATATGATATTGTCTTTAGTGTATAAGCACACAACTTTTATATTATGCGTAGATGAAATTATGTAATGCGACTTCGAGTTTGAAGACATCTCAAGAAATATTTGCTATTATTCAATACTACTGTATCTAATATTATTTGTAAAAAAGATATTTTTACAATATTTACATGACATATGGGCTCGATCCCCACTCGAGGAGATAAAATATTTACTTAAATGTATATTTCCATTTCTTTGCTCTGGTGTCGAGGGTAAGCGCGGCGTTGAGTTCTGCCACTCAACACGTATTCGCCTCCAGAATTCGGCAGAAAGTGGGGAACGAAGTGTCTTAACACTAGCTTCCCTCTGCCTGCCCTGCTGTGTGCGAGATACAGCGTGAATCTGAATTACTTTTTAAGTTTTTATTTACATGATATGAGATATAATGGCGTTGGTTTTATATATATTCGTGAGGATAATCTCAATATTCCTTAAGTGTTTGTATAATAGTACAAAAAACTAATAAAAATAATACTACTATTGCTAATATCTTACTATTGATAAATATTGTTTATACTGTGGTGAATGTTCAGTAATGAATTCTTACGTTGTTCTTATTTTTTAATAACCTAGATATAATAAATAATTAAATACCTAATCTTCACTAATATTTTAAAGCTGGAGTAGTAGTACTTTAGTTGAATATACTCTAACTTACTTCGAGCTCTTAGATTGTGTTATGATCATATATCACATTAAAATTTTAGTTATTTCCAGTCCAGGCCAGTTTTGAGGCCAGTCGTGGCGCAAGGGCACAATGTGTGACTGTAAACGCGTCTGGTTGTGGGTTCGTGGGCCCACTCGACGAAATGAAATATTTATTTAAATTTATATTTTCATTTCTTCACGCTAGTGTCGAGGCAGAACGCGGTGTTGTGTACCGTGACCGCCAAATTCTGGAGGCATTGCGTGTTGTCTCAACACGCAATGCCTCCAGAATTTGGCGGAAAGTGGAAATACAGCGTGAAGCTGATTTTTTTTAGTTATTTCCATATGACCGCGGGGGCGACTCCGCAGGTAGTATAATAAGTTTAAAAGTATATAGAGAGATTATCACTATTAGATCATTTGTAACAAATAGATATATTCAATTAAAAGATATCACATGAAGATGTAAGCCACATCTACTCATATAGAACTAATTTTAACTTTATTGAGACACTTACTTTTTAAAGTACATAGTTTTTTTTAGGTTCACCCCGTATCTAGCACATAGCAGGGTAGGCAGAGGAAACCTGGTAACCCAAACTTTCCCACTTTTCCCACTCGTTTCCCCTTTTCACCGAATTCTAGAGGCATTGCGTGTTGAATGACGGAACACAACGCCACACTTTCTCACTTTACCAGAGTATATATAAGGCAATGAAAATATTGAATATTTCATTTACTCGAGTGGAAATCGAATTCACAACCTGTCTTATTTGCATTCAGACGTTTGTGCCCCTTTACCACGACTGGCCTCAATACACATAAGTACACGTTTTACCAAAATAAGAGACACTTATTATAAGCGCCCTCTATGTGCTACTGTTTTAACTACTTATTATACTTTCACATGAGTGAGTGTAAGCTCTCAGGAGTGAGAGCTCGAAAGGTGGTGGATATATATACCTACGATATTAAGTGATGAATTCATTGCATAGGCTATCCACAGATGGCGTTCATCAAATAAAATTATTTATGATCAAATTAAATTAAATAAATAATTCAGCTTCACGCTCACAACAGGGTAAGCAGAGGGAGCCTAGTGCTAAGACACTCCGTTTTTGAATTCTGGAATTATTGCGTGTTGAGTGTCTTAACTCAACGCCGTGCTTTGCCTTCACACCAGAGCGAAGAAATGAAAATATATATTTAAATAAATATAAAATTTATACAATAAATTTTATAATAGATATATTGTATATCACGTATACGTTTTCTATAATATATTTAAACGTAAGATGTTTTCTTGCTTAGCAAAGTTCACGTTTAATACAATAAGTATTTCTAATATATTTTTAGTTTCTTTCATAAAAATGCTATCTATTTTTCTTTATTACTGCTATTATATTGCTTTAACATTATCAAATATCTAATTATACTTGATTAGCTTTTAGCTTTCTTTAAAAAAATATATTCTGTTAACAATTCTAGAATCTTTAAGTCTTTTTAAATATAGTAGGTATACAGGTAGGCATTATTTTTAATTTATATAAAAATAAACAAAAGTTTAAGCATTCTATATAGCAACATATTAATATGTATATGGTTTTTTTCTAAGTACCTAAAAAGAAACGTGAGGCAATATCATTAAATTACGTATTTGCTTATAAGAACAGTATTTTATTTCTATTGCCATTTGCCACCTACCATTACCTTACAATGTTTATAAACAACTTAAGATTTTTTTATACACTAAATAAAAATAATAAGAGAAAATAGAGAGAAACTAGTTTTACATATTTTATTCTTTATCCTTGTAAAGTCATCGTTTTGGACCTCGGGTGGTGTAAAAACGTATAGTAAAGATAATTCAGTTTTAATTATGGCTGACAATTTACTCATAAATGTTTTCCTGGTACAGTGAGTGAGATAGTGAGAGAATATGTAGCTACAATAATAATAATAATAAAACATAACCACCAGACAGCCTGTGACGAATTGTTAGGCAGTGGTGACTCTGCGGATCTAAAACATCCAGAGTAGAGTTGTAATCTGCCTTCACTTCTGGCTTGTGCTCACTGGTTGGTAGAGTGAAGCACAGGATCTGTTTGCCAAAAAGGTGGAATGGCTCAATTTGATTAATGACAAGGAAAAAGCACCTGTCTATACAAAAGATTTCAACGCTTTGTGGGGGCTTATCTAGTGGAAGTGTGTCGCCGTCCATCAGCATGGTCCATTGGTCCATTCCCACTCCACCCCATGGTCTCAATTTAGTTTTCCATATTATTTGGTGATCACCTCTAGGCAATTACGTGTGGCTAGATGATTTTTTAAAGAGAAACATAATAAACATATTCGTACACAAATGTAACAAGATGCATGTTGATGAACCT
Organism: Heliconius erato x Heliconius himera; assembly: GCA_013421005.1. Taxonomy (NCBI): domain Eukaryota; kingdom Metazoa; phylum Arthropoda; class Insecta; order Lepidoptera; family Nymphalidae; genus Heliconius; species Heliconius erato x Heliconius himera. The sequence goes on along the minus strand of JAATLQ010031075.1, from coordinate 13,920 downwards.
CTAATTATTAGATTACAATAAAATATATAATATGAATCGAATAAAATATATAATATTGGGAATGAAGTGTCTTAACACTATGTATCCTCAGCCTACCCTGCCGTGTGTGGGATACAGTATGAAGCTGATTTAATTTGATTTCATTTTGTAAAATATATCGCATTTTGGAGCATTCGTATTAAAATATAGAAAGTAGGTAATCGACGTACATTCGTGACCCTTGTTTGCAGACGCCGGAACAAAATTATCTCAAACAGACATTAAAACAAAGCACTATAATAATAGAGTTAAACATTTATATTGTAGTCTTAGCACAGATTACGTTATGAGAAAAATACTTAGCATTTATATAATATTATATTTAAATGAAAGAAATAGCTCATCAAATATTTAATAGCTACTAGTAGATCAGAATCTAATAAAAAAATTAAAATTAAGGTTACCCATCGAATAATTTGTCTCATAATAATTTTTTTAAATAAAATAAAATAAAGTGGGGAACGGAGTGTCTTAACACTAGATTCCCTCTGCCTACCCTGCTGTGTGCGGGATACAGCGTGAAGCTGATTTAATTTAATTTTAATAAAATCAGCTTCATACTGTATCCTGCACACAGCAGAGTAGGCAGAGGGAACCTAGCGTTACGACACTCCGTTCCCCACTTTCTGCCAAGTTCTGGAGGCATTGCGTGCTGATTGGCGTAACTCAACGCCGCACTATGCCTCGACATCAGAGCACAGAAATTAAAATATAAATGTAAATCCATATTTAATTTCCTCGAGTGGGGATCGAACCTACAACCAGTCTATTTTACAGTCACACTTTGTGCCCCTGCGCCCCGACTGGCCTATTTTTTTTTATTTATTAATGTACGTTGTATAATTAATTAATCTTGTACACTTCTAGGTTTTCCATTATTAAAGTATGAAGCTTAACTAGAAGTATGTAAAAGCTAAGTTAGAAGAATTGACGAGAGCAAACGGAATATCTTCATCGTGAAACAGAATACAATATTTTTCACTTTCTGACTACGACTCAAGGTTCATATCCATCCTATGGAAACATTATATTTAGATACTTATTTAGAAAAGGTGTAAAAATTTGAACGCAGCGGGATTCGAACCGCACCTCCTGGAAACCGACGGCGCTCTGGCCACTAAGCCAAACGTACTCATCAAACTACGTCGAAATTTGTACCCTTGTTACAACTTATTTATATTGTTAGCATCTCTGTAGGGAGATTTTTACAAATTTCCGCTAACCAAAGATAATTACTAAGAATTATCGTCTGGCAAGAGCAAATGTCATTTATTAAATATTTTTAACATTTTCCCGCTACGTTCAAATTTTTATACCTTTTCTAAATAAATATTTTTCTTTCCTAAGTGTGGAATAACACTTTAAAAATATTATATTTAGATGTTTGTTCGTCTTAAGGTTTCACGAAGTAGTAACATTCGTGGTAGAAAAATGGAGACCTCAGGAATATATTCTTGGGTTTTATGTGCTATAATAACTATATGATATAAACATTGTATTTTTTTTACAATAAAACTATTGACTCAGTAACAATTCCTTTATTAAGAATAACACTATACAAAATAAATACTGACCTCCCGACTAAATATTGTACTAACATTATAACAAACATACGTATCCATATAAAACTTATTTATTAAATTTAATTAATAATTAAAGATTATAATTTTAAATTAAATAATTAATAATACAAAATATTTACAATAAATTAACACCTACTTTTTCTATATAACTTATTCGTTATCATTACAGTTTATAACAATCAACAATTGATGGGGTCATTTCGTAATCTTATCTAATTTTGGAGCTCTTTTATGGTGACCATATGTAATGCCACCCCCGGCCGTGTGGTATATCTGATTTGGTAAAAATCCACGTTCATAATGTCTAGGAATAAGTTGCGATGATTGCGACAAGTGTCTACCACTCGATAAAGCTTCGTAGGCCGATAGTGCATCTCTCGTGTATCCTCTTTTCATATATTCTATCTGAACACTAGATGGGATATATGAATCTAATAAAGACGCTGGTCGCCTTTTAAATGGCCCTAGTGATTCGCTTGGTCTTGGTGTCAAAGCACTAGAGGAGAATCCACTTCCAGTTGCGTAAACTGGTTTAGTAATGGGTCGATACATTGGTAAAACTTTTGGAATGTGTGCCAGGTGAGATGGGGGTGCTTTTAACAGAAGAGGGTTGGGATGAGGAAGCTCAATGGGTGCAGATCTATATCCTTCTGTTACTGGGGTCCGGGAATTGTAATATCTCGGATAACCCAAGCCTAAGGGCTTTGAAGAATGTATATCAATATGACTAGGATATGGTTTAGGTATATTCACTTCAGTTTCTTGGTCTTCATCGACAACATTGGTCTCTGGGTAATGTGTACTTTGGTAATAGCCCTTGACTGGAGGGGCGGAGATTGCTGTAGGATAGCGAACGACGGGCATTTGATAGGCTAGAACCGGTGTAACTGTGGATTGTATTGGCGACATGGTCGGATGAGCGTAAGTTACGTAAGATACTGGAGGAGTATATTGCTGAATGAGCGTCTTGCCTGTTGGTGTAATGTATGTCGGCACTTCAAAGTATGCGGGTTGCTGTTGTATTTGCTGTCTATTTTCATAGCCTGATACTTGAGCCAAAGTTTGTTGCTGCACACCATTTTGTGATTGGTGGTGGATCCCTTGTTCAGAAGGTTCATTATAATATTGTGGCACTAAATATATTTGCATTGGTACGTTTGATAAATATCCAACCATAGCTTGCTGTGGAGCTGGTGGTCCATATTGAGGCGTCGGCAGAGGAGGTGGTCTCTCTGGCTGTTCCGTAACAGCATATTGATGCACGAAACGTTGTTGTTGAGGCGTCTGGACCGGTTCCTTGAAATATTGGAAAAATCCATTTTTTAATAAATCCAGTGGTAAATCGGGAGCACTAACTGAATTTGGTTCTTGAGATCGGGCCTCTGACTTTCCCAATTGTTTTTCCTTTTCACTTCTTAAATTGTCTTCTTCTATGTCTTGCAACTCAATTTTTTTCTCAGCCACCACGAGGATGACCATGAAAAATAAAAGTGCAACCTGAAATTTATACGATATACAATATTAATATTAATTATTTCAACTAATTTTCAGGGTTTTCACTTCCGCTAATGGTCAATACACTTTGTATATCTATAAGGCATATATATACATAAGTACATATATAGACGACAAGTTTCTATCATTATGGCAAAGAGCGGGTGAATGGTAAAAAATATAGTAGTGCCTATTATGAAACCGGTTACTATGGCAACGCACTAGACACTTCTAAAAGGGAGCGTGCCAGCTTTTACTCTCAATTTATGTGGTTATCTAATTGCATACCGCTTTCTGGTGGATATTGCTGTAGTTACTTTGGATATTAGTTTAAAAACAGATGAATGTATCATCATTACATCATGTATTTGATAAAAAATATAATTTCGACAATTTAAAAACAAATACACAGTTAGACAATTTAAAGTATTTTAAATAACAGAAAATATTTCAGTGAACTTTTTTATAAAAAAAAATCAAAATATGCTTCATGCTGTATCCCGCACAAAGTAGGGTACGCAGAAGGAACCTAGTGTTAAGACACTCAATTTCCCACTTTCCGCCGAGTTCTGGAGGCATTGTGTGTTGAATGGTGGAACTCAACGCCGTGCTTTGACTCGACTAAAGCGAAAGAAGAAATGAAACAATAAATGTAAATAAACATTTCCCAGAGTGGGGATCGAATCCACAATCAATCGATTTTACAGTCACACTTTGTGCCCCTGCGCCACGTCTGACCTACAACGTTTTTTATAAAACAATACATAATTTAAAAAACATTAAAAATTTAGTTTTTTTTTTTCAATTTAATTCCATGGCATATAAGCCGTGCAAGTGTTGTATTTACTCACGTAACATAATAAACAAAATTGATATGTGAAATTATAAATAATAGTCAGATTCTCTTGTGTTACGAAATCGCCTTTTGTTTTTAAATTTCACATCTCATACAATGCTTTTCGAGGGTAGACACAATAATATGAAAGTTATTCAAGATCTGCCCATTTCTATAAAATCGTAATTCTGAGAATTTGCATATTTTTTTTTTATGGAAAAGGACAAGGCAAACGATCGTTCGGGTCACCTGATGGTAAGTAATCACCGCCGCCCACGACCCCGTGCAGCACCAGAGGAGCTACAGGTGCGTTGCCTGCCTGTAAGGTGGGTTGGGCGCCGGAGCCCGGCATTACCTGATGCGAAACGCAGTGGCATAAAGCCACTACTTCACGCCGGTTTTAAATGCCGGGGGTGGTAATGATCCGGTTGAGTTTGCCCGTATTTGGGCTAAGTCACACATATACATATAAATAGGTATAAAAGCGTTTTTTCGCGTAGAATTTAAATTCATAAGAGGCAATCAATAACGCAAGGTACAAGTTATCTTTATCGAAATCATAAGTAATTCACAAAATATATCTATATATTAATGTTTTAATAAATTTCAAAATTTTAACATTTAATATATAAGAGCAATATGTCAGTATTCGAAGTAACGACTTTTACCTTTAACCTCGCCAGTAGCGTCTATCCGAATTAAGCAGGGTCAAGAAGGCAATTCGTTTTCATAATTAATAATCAATTATCGAATCAACCATGTAAAAATTCATCTTATGTAAAAGTAGAAATATAATTTTTAACAGTTTTAAAGTGTTAATCCACACTTAGGAAAGAAAAATATTTATTAACTCTCGAACCGACCAGGTCGGTCGGTGTCCAGGAGACGCGGGTTCGAGTCCTGCTATGTTATTTTTTTTATACATTTACTAAATATTATTATTAGTATTAGAAATATAATACCTGAACATTATATACGTGAGGGCTAGAAATAAGGACTTTAAAGACGAACAAAATAAAATATTTTGATTTTTATATCATTGCTATTACTAAAGAGTGTAAATTAATTCCTAATTATTTTAATGTCGAATTAAAGAAGTCTGGCAGTACTTTATACTGAAATGCCAAGGCAATCTAGATATCATGTACTCAATTACAGTAAAAAATATTTTTGTGAAATGATTTTTTTAAAAAAACTTAAAAAAAAAATAATGACTTGAACTTTGTTAAATTTTATAATAATGGATATTTTAATAATGCCTTTTTATAAAATTAGAATAAGTGTGTTAAGATAAACGCGTATATAAACTTGAAAAGATAAAAATTTATAAGCGCTATATAATTTTATTTCAACAAAAAGTTCAAAATTCTTTGATTAAAGCTTACTCTCTAGCTGACACGTGTGAAGGAAACTTTATGAAGCTTATTCAGATATATTTAAAAGCTCATTCCATTAATAGCAATTGTATTTTTAACTAGCAATTCAAGTTCTTTTCTAAGCCAACATTGTCATCTTATTTAGAAAACGTATAAAAAATTTGAACTTAGCGGGACTCGAACCCGCGCCTGGAAACCGATCATCATCTTGACCAGCTTCTGTAACAGTGGTCAACTTCCATGAAAAAAACATTGTATCGGATGTCATGGAAGACATTATAGTGATATAGGTGTGTTTTGAAATAGTCTCAAAGAGCAATAGAAATTTTAAAGTAATAGAAACATTAAAGCAAGGCAATGCCAGAAATTTTGTTCGACACATTACTATATCGATATATTACTTTCGACTTTCGTTTATTATTAATGCAAAATTTAGATCATATTTAATTATATCTTGATAATTAACAACATATTCAGTTTACCTATATTTCACAAACAAATCTAATTTAAAACTCGACCAGTCATGGCGCAGGAGCACAAGCGTGAGAACCTAAACGCAGGTTGTGGGTTCGATTCCCACTCCGGGAAATGATATATTTAACAGTTTAATTTCTTCGCTTTGATATCGAGGTAAAGCGTGACGTTGAGTTCCTCCACACAACACGCAACGCCTCCAAAATTCGTAACGTTAAATAAATAAATATATCTTGATCATTAACAACAAATTCAGTTTAAACATAACATATACAATACAATAACAGAGAGTTTCACATATTACGTAAGGTTTAATTTTTCATATTATTTGTGGAAATAGAAACGAAGAGTCGATGACAGATAATTGCTTAAAAACTTAATAACTGTATGATCTCGAAGTAGCCGCACTTTAAATGTGAGCCAATTTTTGCATTATATTGCAAAATTACTGGTTGTTATTTTACATCTGAAGCATATTTTAAGTTGACATAGCTTTAAAAATAAAATTTGTCTGTAAAATGTTCTTTTTTTAGCTTTAGGCTGTAGGGAACCTACTTCTAAGACACACCGTTCCCCATTTTCGCAACTTTTGAGACATTACGCTAGGTGGCGAAAATCAACGCCGCGTTTTGAGAAGTAAGGCACTTCTCAAAACGCGCTAACCAGTGCGAAGAAATTAAAATATTAATAAATAATCATTTATTCCCCTCGATTGGGGATCGAACCCTCAACCATCGCGTTTACAGTCACACGCTTGTACCACTGCCCAACTATAGCCTCAAAATTGTCTGTATTATTTGTGTTAATGCAGTTGCGGTGTTAAAAAAATACATACATACGTATTTTGCAATGCTACTTTTTAACTTCTGTGAGAAAAGAAGGTTATCAATTCGTTTTTTTTTTATGTTTGTTACCTCAGAACTTTTGACTGGGTGAACCGATTTTGACTATTTTTTTTATTTGAAACCTAGTGCTTCCAGTGTGGTTCATTTCTGACAATGGTATCTTAAAGGAGATGGAAAATTTAGAATATCAAAATCAGGTCAATTGACAATTTGGAAGCGGAGATGAATAAGAAAAGTAGCTTTAGATCCTTAATTGATATAAATAATTGATTACATTACTACGAAAGTAAAATATTTCCAAGTTTAGTAATTTACTATTGTATTAAGGTTAATTTAATACTGTAGTATTATAGTAAGGCATTATTGGCTTGACACCAACTTCAAAATTATATAATCTTTCTTTAATTATTTTTGTTTAACAAAATCACAGGTACGTTTTACTTTATGTTATATAAATTTATTTTTTACTTTTTAGTTTACTGTTTGAAGTCTGTTTTTTTTGTTAAAAAATAATTATACTTACGTACTTAATTTTTTTAAAAGATTTTAAGGTTACGTGAAATCCACTTTCTTAAATTACTCACCTACGCCTGCTGTTATACTCGTAGAGATGCTAACCATAAAATATTATGGTTATCAATTATAAAAAAATTTTGACCTATTATAATTTATGAGCTGCGATTTTAAATTCTGTTAAGATCTAAATTTTGTTTCTCACATGAAAGTCATATAAAGCACTTTACCTAATCTCATCTATTTAATCAACAAAAATCATCAATAGTTTTTTATAATTAATCTATTTCATGGACTTTTAACAAGTTTTTATTTTCTTCATATAATTATTTTATTTTTAATCTTATACCTAGATATTCGATGCTTACGTTTAGAGGAGTGCATTGACATTTTTTTTTAAAGTGTGAGCAGCTTTGCGGTTTGGCTTTACATATTTGCACATATATACATTAAGAAACATGCATAGCATTATCGTACGTTTGTTCGTCTCTTATTTAACTCATTAATAGTTCAGCGGTGAAACACAGACAGTATTTTAGTAAATTGTTTGTTTGTGGGTTAGTATCGTGTAAATAACTTTATGTACTTTAACACATTTTCAACGCAACGACAGACATTTTAATTTGATTTATATGTAGGTATGCCTACTAGGGTTCCAGGATAAACAAAAATAATTGATATCGATCTCTTTCATTATTAACATGTACTTATTACTCAATGGTTGGGGATTCAATGCTTAGTTTCACTACTAAAATATGTGAATATTTTCAAAAATGCACATGTTTTTGTAAAAACACCAACAAAAAGCGCCAACCTAAATAGCCAAATGCAAAAGGAGCTAAATAAATTCTTATAATCATTAGGACCAGAATTTGCATATTTACAGAGTATTTCGTAAACATTATAATATATTTAATAATATTGAAACTAAACTTTAATCTTATGACATAAAATATTATGAAAGTCTCACCTTTAAAATAAACATGTTGGACGCCTTTGAATGCACTTGATATTGACACTTAAACACAGTACAAATGTCAGCGATCACCGCATTGTAACCCGCTGCACTCTTTCTTTCTTATCCAAGCGAAGCGAAGCGAAAGAAATCCTATAATTAAAAAAAAATAAACTTAAAAAAAAAACATTTATTTATAAAAAATATATATTAAATAATCCATTTTTATATATTATTTATTTAATGAAATGCATAAATAAATAATATCGTATTGAATGTTTACTTGCAATTGGAGCAACTATGGCGTTCAACCGGCGTCCCGTTTGGTACCTAAGTGGACGCACGTGTTATTTGTAACGTTGTTAAATACACTACATATCAGCGTAGGAAAAGTGTGAAGGTATAGATGGATGCCGCACTCATACCACATTCTTGATGAAAGCGAAAATTGGAGCTTTTCAAGGCTGTGAATGTGGATTTAGATATAATATAATAAAATATTTTATTTGGAATTAAATCCTGAATTTTTGTATATAATTAATTTTTGTTAGCTTTTAATTTATTTTTAAGTACTGATAAAGTTTTGTAAATATAACTTACATATTATACAATTAAAATTTTAATTAGAAGATATATTTGATTACATAATATATATAATTGTGTAACTATTTTTTGTTCCGCAAAAAGAAGTAAATTCCTCATTTTTCGCAATATTTCGAGACTGAATATTGAGAGTTAAGTATTAACTATTAATTAAATAGGTTAGACCTATCAAAAATGAAGGTAAATGAGACAATATTAGTGTATTATATTAGTATATATTAGTAGCGGATTCGAATCTACAGCTACCAACGATGCTTGCAAAACTAAAACCATGCAAAACTAAGATGGACAATAATATTACTTTTTAATTTATTTAAAAAAATATTTTCATGAAATCTCAGCATGTGCATATTTTTTTTTGATATTACAATTTAATAAAATTAAAAATAGGAAAAAAAAAATAAAAAAACAGATAAACCTACAGCAGTAAATATATACTAATATATTGTCAAAAACATCACGTCACGGTGAGTGGTGCGACTCTAAAAGCTATCATTAAAGAGGTCTATCATTACCTTATGACCTCATATTACTCTATAATATTAACGATGAAATTTTAATCAACTTCTTCTATGGAACAATAGAAAATATCTGTTGATTTAATATTCAGTATCGTGGAATTAATGCTTATAAAATTTATAGTCAGTGCTAAAAATGTATTATAACATAATTTTGAGTCCAATACTGGTGCAGGGGCACAAAGTGTGACTGTAAAAACAGGCCGTGAGTTCGATTTCCACTCGAAAAAAATTAAATATATAATATTTCCATTTTCTTCGCTCTGGTATCGAGGCAAAAGCGCGGCGTTGAGTTTCTCTGCCTGTCCTGCTGCGAGTTATAGCGTGACGCCAAAATAAAACATGTTTTTTTCTATAAAGAAAATGTTGAGAAACGAGAAGTTTTATTAGTTTCTTAGTTTTATGTCGTGTATCAGACATAAACTAAAATGTTTATTTATTTAACTGATCATAACCATTCCTAATATTCAGGCAAATCACCTGATATACCATTAAAAATGACATTTGGACAATAATTTCGCTAATACTCTATATACAATAAATACTACGCAAATTACCAAAAACTAGTTTTATTACCTACGAAACTTCGATTTGTAATCTAAAGTTATGAATTTTAAAGAAAATAAATATTATGAACTGGATATAAAACTGGATTTATTGTTTTGAAATTGCATTTGAACGAAATAGTATTTCAAATAAAGTATATTTGGCCATCATTTGCTAACACAAATCGATATTTATGTTAACTTAGATAATCGAGTGAACATTCTTTAGTTTAAAACTTTTATAACTTTTATAAAATACAAGCTACAATATCAACATTTTAAAAGCTCAGTTTAAACTTGCATAACTCCGCTTTACAATATCATTTTTTAATAGGGCTTAAATTAATATTCTTATAATATGTATTATATAATTTAATTTTTTAATAGCCTCACGCTGTATCCCGCACACAGCAGGGTAGGCAGAGGGAACCTAGTGTTAAGACACTCCGTTCCCCACTTTCTACCGAATTCTGGAGGCATTGCGTGTTCAGTGGCAGAACTCAACGTCGTGCTTAGCCTCGACACCAGAGCGAAGAAATGGAAATATAAATTTAAGTAAATATTTCACCTCCTCGCGTAGGGGTCGAACCCACAACCAATCGGTATTACAGTAACGCTATCTATTTATTCAACAATCTATCTGTCTTTGTAGATATATAACATATCTTAGTAATGTCAGTATTTGAAAACGTAGACATAAACACTTAAACGAATTATTTGTTTCGTTTTAAAGAGCACTAGTAATATAAGGTAACAAATAAAGTAAAACTTTCGTTGCCCAATTATGATAAAAGTTTCAAAATAGATGTTAATTATATTAGTATTGAAGAGATCGTCATAGCGCAGGAAGAGAACAGTGTGACTGTAACGTGACGCTTGTGGGTTCAATCCTAACTAGGGGGAATTAACTATTATTTATTAATATTGTAATTTTTTCGCTCTGGCTCCATGGCAAAAGCCCGGTGTTGAGTTCCGTACCGTTCTCATAAAATTCGGCAAAAAGTGGGATTCAGAGTGTCTTAACACTAAGTTCCCTCTGCCTACCCTGCTGTGTGCGGGATATAGCGTGAAGCTGAATAAGAGACGTTCATATTTCTAATATTTACTTTGAATATTCATAAATATATCGTGTAATTATTTATACACACGATACGAATAAATTGGATAAATGTAGAATTAATTCATGATGTGTAGATACTTATCGCGATAGAGTATCAGCTTAATCTAAAGCGTGTTAAAATTATTACTATTAACACCAAGGTGTTAAATGGATGTACATATCACTGTTTTATAGTTCACATGATTTACTAGCATAATAGAAGTATAAAAAAACTTTCTCCAACTTACTTAAATTATTCATGTTAAAATGACGTCTATTTTCAACTTAAATATTAACATCTAAAAGAAATGAAAAAAAAACAGCAGAGTAGGCAGAGGGAAACTAGTGTTGAGACATTTTCCACTGAATTCTGGTGGCATTGCTTATTAAGGCGGAACGGCGGAACACAACGCCGCGCTGTTATCTCGACACCAGAACGGAGAAATGTAAATACAAATATTATGACCTTGTATTTAACTTAAGTAATAAAATCACATATACGATAAATGAAAATAAACCTATTAACCGGATAAAGACGTTGCCCCGTATCGTTTTCACTTGCTTTCTAACCCAGCTGAGCGAAGCCGATATCCTATATAGCACTTTCATTGTGAACCCTTCGAATTCTCTGATACGGCCCTATTATATGTCTATGAATTCTAGAAGTAATAAGGTTGTGGTATTCATATCAAATTTAAGTTCGGATCTATAGTACGGTTTGTGTTGCAACGATGTCGGTCTTTAACGGAACGGAAGACGACAATTTTGCAAGGAAATTGTATAATGTTTGTATGTGGAAGTGTTTGATATGTTGTGAATAAAGTTTGATTTATTTTAAAGCAAAAACTATTATATATATTAGGATATAACTAATTAGGTACATCGCCTTAATATTTTTCTTTATTTATTTTCTTCTATCTAAAAAATCAAATCAAATCAGCTTCACGCTGTATCCTGCACACAGCAGGGTAGGCAGAGGGAACCTAGTGTTAAGACACTCCGTTCCCCACCTTCTGCCGAATTGTGGAGGCCGTGTTGAGTGGCAGAACTCAACGCCGTGCTTTGCCTCGACACCAGAGCGAAGAAATGGAAATATAAATTTTAAGTAAATATTTCATCTCATCAAGTGCGTATCGAACCCACAACCAGTCGATTTTACAGTCACACCTCGTGCCGCTGCGCCACGACTGGCCTCTTTCTCTCTTTTCTTCTATCTGTATGTACAAAAATATTTATGTTTATATGTAATTAATGATATTCCATAGTTTATTTAAATATAGCACAAGCTCAAGATAAATATCGTCACAAGCTCAATGAGTTTCCACAAGTTGAGAAAGTGAGAATGCTCTCATGATGCGCTCTGGTGTAGAGGTAAAGCGCGGCACAGACTGCCACTTAACACGCAATGCCTCCAAAATTCGGTGGTAAATGGAAGACGGAGTGTTTTAACACTAGGTTCCCTCTGCCTATCCAGCTGTGTGCAGGATACATAAGAAGCTGATTTGATTTATTTTTTTATAACCGTAAAAAATGTGTGTATTTATTTAGTGTTAAGAAAAGGCTGCTTTAAACCTAAACGCGGAACATTCCTTGAGGAGCGGCGAAACTTAACAACGTATTTATTTCGTTAAAACTGAGGAATGGAAATATTCTCTCTATTCTCTCTCATCTACAGTCAAACGCTGGCGGACACTGATGGACCCTTTTAAATAATTACTTTATATTTACCAAAACCATCTTGAATTTGCCAAATCTGCCTATCGACACAAAATAGAACCTTGGACATTCAAGTATAAGATATGATTAGAAATTTTATATGGCACGAGTATATAAATATGAAGTACAAGCACTCATTTATTACGATATTACGTATTAGCCTTAATTTCTCCTATCTATACAAAAAGATTAATTTTGTTCTTCCTGTCTTTGCTTCATTACTTTCTATTGCATAATGTATGAATAAATCAAATAAGTAGCATCCTTACAATGTATATTTTTTGCATGTCCAGAAAGAAGGGTCGTAATATTTTGAAATTAATTAACAGAGTGTCCTAAATGGAACGGAGTGTCCTATCACTAGGTTCCCTCTCCAAGCCCAGCTATGTGCGAGATTCATCGTGAAGCTAATTTTAATTGAAAGCAGTCGTTAGCAGTAGTGCTAACATTTTTACAGGTATGTAGAAAATTGTAGCGCATCCAATCGTAAAAACAAAAAATACAACAACTTTTGAGTTATCCAATCATAAACTCCCAAACAATAAAACTTTCACATTTATAATAATAATAATAAAATGTATACATCACATTAATCAAAATCACTCTCACTCACTCGAGGAAATGAAATATTAAATATTATATTTTCCTTTCTTCGCTTTGGTTTCGATACAAAGCGCGGCGTTGAGTTCCGCCCCTAAACAAATAATACCTCCAGAATTCGGCGGCACCCCTTCCACTGAATTCTGAAGGGAGTGCTTTAACACTAGTTTCCCTCTGCGTACCCCGCTATGTGCGGGATACAGCGGGAAGCCAAAAAAAATATCGATGGTTCATAATCATTTCTTTCACACTGTTCACATAAGTTTCTATATTTGTTCCCATTAAATATATATACACGGTAAGTGGATATCCGACTTCTCTCAATCAAAATAATTTTAAAGTAGTTGTAGTAGCGAAAACGGAGTCAATAAGTATTTCACGTTGGCTTGCTCAAGATGTTCCGTTGAATGAATTAGTATGGCGTTACATCATTTCTATACCTATTATATTGTGAGAAATATATATAATATTTTAATATTTTTTTCATTTTTTTTTCATTTATTTATGTACCACACAAGAAAGAAAGTACAGAAATCATATAACAAACAGAAACAATGTGTACAAAGGATAACTTATCTCTAATAGAGATCTCTACCAGAAACCCTTGAATGTAGGAGATGTTAAAAGAAATGATTCGGGTGCGGTATTTAGATATTACGGTAATAATGATAATAAACCTACATACAAATATACTTAATATTAGTCAATATAACAATACTTACATA
>JAATLQ010031074.1:0-10211 GCA_013421005.1 Heliconius erato x Heliconius himera | reverse complement strand
CTAGAGATTCTCTTTATTCTTCCGCTCCAAGTCTAAAAGTATATCTAATTATTATAAAATATTATTATATAGTTATTATAATTTTCCGACTACATAAAGCGTGATCTTTATTAATGTTCTCTCGTGACAGTTCTATATTATTTCTTTTAAAATATCTTTTTATTCAACAAAGAGGTTGATTTACATTTTTATAATAAATTATTGCGAATATTAAAACTAATTAATATAAAATCATTACATTTGTGTTTATCACTTTTCTCCTATTGAGGTGGGCGTTAATGGCTGCATACAGGTCCCACTAATGTGGTCATTATCGAACATATTTAATGATTGTGTCCTTTGTTATTTTAGTTCCAAATAAAGATTATTTATTGTTATTATTATTATTATGCACGGTATTGAGGCCGGTCGTGGCGCAGCGGCACGAGGTGTGACTGCAAAACCGACTGGTTGTGGGTTCGAATTCCACTCGAGGAGATGAAATATTTACTTAAATTTATATTTCCATTTCTTCGCTCTGGTGTCGAGGTTAAGCGCGGCGTTGAGTTCTGCCCCTCAGCACGCAATGCCTCCAGAATTCGGCAGAAAGTGGGGAACGGAGTGTCTTAACACTAGGTTCCCTCTGCCTACCCTGCTGTGTGCGGGATACAGCGTGAAGCTAATTTAATTTAATTTAATTTAATTTTTTTAATTATTATGCACAACATCAAGTATCTATAAAAATAAATTAAAATTCATTAAACATTACACTGCACTATAAAATCAATGCTGTTATAAATAGTCTAATTTCGTGAAATGAGATAAACCACATATTATCGGCAGTAATTACATTTCAGTGCAACAGAGCCGCGTCAGTACTCGATGGAACTCGGTCGCTTAATTGGTTTCGTGCTATAAGTGTTTATCATTCTTCATTTTTCTATCACAGATATAATATTTGGAGAAATATTGTATGGAATTTCTGTTACATCTGACCATACTAGGTATTTCTCTATATTGGAAATATATGATTTTACAGTTTATATTTACTGTTGATACTCGGTTTACAAGAAATAAATAGCACAAAAACCAGTTAAGTGCAAGTCGCACTCACCCAAGGCTTTCATACCAATTTCCGGATTGTAGATTAACGGGAACTCACGCACTAATTTTGTATGAAATGAACTATAAATATAAATAAGTTTGTAATGATTTTTACTATGAAACACTTACAATTTATCATTTTTCTATATATACTTCTTCCTATAATTTATAAATTTCGATTTTTTACCTTTATTTGTAATCTAAGTTCTCACTTCGTGCTAAATTTTATATGTGTAGATTCATAGGAAAAATCCTATAGATTTTGATTACGTGGCGAATTTCAAACGAAATGCAGCAAAATCGATGCATAAATACGTATGTATATCTTTTGATTGCGTTGATTTAGCCGTTATTTTGCCCCCGCAATGGTTCCATCCATTCCAGGCTTTGATTATATAAGTAAAACTACAACAACTTTAATTTGATTAGAGATTTACTAAGATCATATTTACTTGACGCTTTGTCATTTTGCCATAATGCTATAAGATTCTCTAATTCGTATTGGTCAGTGGGATTCATAAAAAAAGGGTTTGACACAAGGTGAACTGGATTAATTTTACTTGACAGCTTCTTTTCGTCTGTATTTTATTTTCGGAAAATTTAAGTAGCTAGAGCCTATTCTACTGTTTAGAAGTATTTATTGCACTTACATAAATAATGTTTAGCAATCGTACTTTCAATATCTAACTAACAGTTCATAAAGTTTTGTTTAATACTAGGAAAGTCACAAATGTCTTTACAGTTTGCCGCATCTTTTTGGGATTATTTACAAAAAGCGATAAATTATAATTGTCGTATATAGATTTAAGCTTGCGTAATGAGTCGTTTCAAAAACTACTATAACGAATGTAGACAAAAACAAACGAATGTAGATAATTCGATCATAAGGATTATTGTATCATAAGGATATTTCTGTGATTCCATATGCAGTCTATTTCGGTGCCGCATACATCGGATTAGTCTGGGTGTAATCCAGGGCTTAGTATTCGCTGCATTTTAGAATTATTTTGCTTGTATTTTCATTAATAATATCGTAAAGCCGAGAACAAAAACTATTAACAGATTTATTTACATCGTTTGGGATCAAATCAAAAGTCGTTGTGGCGCAATAACATTTGACATTATGGGTCCGATTCCCACTCGGGGAAATGAATTATTATTTATTAATATTTTCCTTTCTTCGCTCCGGTGACAAGGATAAAGCGTAGCTTTGAATTCGGCCACTAAAGAAAATTCTGTCGAAAATGGGGAACTGTGTTTCCTAACACTATGTTTCCTTTGCCTACCTTGCAATATGCGGGATACGTGTAGCTGTATATAATCAAATATTTCAGCCCAGCTCCGAGCTGGTCGGAAACATCTTTGTTGATGATCATCTTTATTAAGTTTAATCCTTACTCAACTTCTAATTTTAGAGCAAGGCATATTTGCTATCAGACCTATAACCTATGAACAGTGAACTAGTCGTACCGTTTATTTATTTATAAAGACGTAATCGAGACAAGCATTGTCTTTTGTTGGCTTGGTAATTGCCGAAAATGGTCCGTGTTCAGCCATTAGACATAAGTATAGAATTATTTGACAATCAAAATATAGAATTATTTTGATTGCTTGATTTTATTTTATTTATTTCATTGCTTGTTGTAGATAATAGAACAATATTAAAGTGGTCAACATTTTATTAAAGAAGTGGGAGTGGAAAAAAATATGTATAGAGTTGAAAGAACAGAAAAAAATATTCAAGCTTCTAAAAGATGGCGCACAATATATTGCCAGAATTGTAATTTTGTCACCCAATTGCACCACCTCTCCAACCCATCTACAAGCAGTTGGCATCATCAAGATCAGGTAACCACGGTAATCACGTAAACGAAGATTTTTCCAATAAGTAACCAATGAATGGGCTTTTTTGGCATAATATTTGTGTCAAAGCTATAATATAAACCATAAAATACACAACAACAAATATTAGTCCATAACAAACTAATATCGGACCAACAGAAAGGCAAGAGCCTTACATTGTCGTCGGGTCACGAACTTTATCGTCGCTCGGGGAAAGTTTACAGAGCAAAGTAAGATATGATCACTTTAGATCTCTTATACACACATACTCTTATGTATACTGGTACATCGTATATATTAATATCGTAATGGCATATTAAGTAGTTTCTTTTGTTATCCTTTTGCTGGCATTTGCACGAAACTATAGCTTATTTGCTGCAACAGTGACATAATTGTATATGTTTATGTTATTAGCGTCTTTGTAGAAAGATTTTTGCAGAATTTCGCTTAACGAAGATAATGTTATCACTGAATTATCATCAATTTGTATAATACAAAGAATTGATTGATACCGACTGCTTGCAGATGTTAACATTTTTTCCTATAAATTAACATTTATTTGCTCTCCATAATCCAAATATTATTTATTTGAATTATTCAAATTGAACAATTGCATAAAGTGCTAATTAAATAACAATTGAATAGATAGATGCATCACAAGCACTTAGGCGCATTGTTTTCTTTTATTCTACAAGAAAATTAATGTATCCGTGACAGCCAAAAAAAACCACGAAATTTTTAATATATACAATACTAAGTGTACAATACGCAGCGCGACGTTAAGTTTCGCCGCTAATCACGCAATGGTGAAGATATAGAGGATTTCGTTTCCTGTTGCCCGCTCCGTTTGTCTTGACTTTTGACACTAGGTTTTCTTTACCTACTCTGATATACGATATGTAGAGAAAGCGTGGATCTTAAAAACTCCCCCTGATGACTCTTCAAACAATAACACGCTGAGAAATTAATGTATTTTTTTAGCTTCACGCAACTTCCCGCACATAGCAGGGAAAGCAGAGGAAACCTGGGAACCTAATGTTAAGTGACATTTCCGTTCCCCACGTTCCGCTGAATTCGGTAAGCAATAATAATAAAACAAGCATGTAAATGCTAGTAGCTATGTAACAAATTTAACATTAATAAAATAAAGAAAATATTTTCTGAAATACATTGCATTTGCAATAAAAACGATTTGCTGCGATTTTTCTTAGTAAAGTTCTACTTCTTCGTTCTTTCAAAGCTATACCCAATGGCCAAAGTATTCTTATATCTTTCAGTAAGTTAGAGATAATCTTAACTAGATCTTAAACAACTTTATACTTCCCCGTTTGGTGCGAAACTTCTATTTAAAACTATAAAAAGAACTAAATAATTTGAATCTGTTCAGGGGTTCTGAATAGATTCAAATTATTTAGTTCTAAAATTTATTTTTAAATTAATAAATGGCGAAACACATATTGGTCAAAAAATAATAATTGAACAACAATGTTTTTTGCGATTTCATTTAGGACACTTTCAATGTATTCTTACAAAAGTTTCTTTTAAATATATACCTATATTACTTATATATGTGCAATCTCCTACACACACGCACGATGGTTGTTGGTTTGATCTGTAATTGATAAAAAAACATGGCATTTTTTCGTACTCACGTAGTTCAGGAAATGAGTGGAAAAAAATACTACTACTACGTAAGTCCAATACGGAATTTCAAAAACGACACGGTACGATATAACAACGATGTCTAAAGTTATATTAGTTTTGCTTTAAGTGCTAACTAAAACTTCCGCTTCATCCCATAAAAAACATAAATGTGAAATGGGAGCCAAGTAAAATGTTAAGTAATGCGTCGTTCTCGACTTCATCGACAAAGGAACGGGGGAACGGTAAATCTATATAGGTGCAGAGTTCTGCGTTCACTGTGGATATAATGAAAGCTCTACACTACACCTGACAGTTTTTGACAAATATGCTAAATTTCATAGATGTGGACTCATTTGTTTTATGAGTTATGTAACTCATGGCTCAGGGCTCAAAAGTAGCTAGAAATGTTTTCTGTAAAATACACATTGTGCGCCTTCAGTATTTTATTTGGCTGAACTATTAGAAAGTGGAAGAGTATGTTTGTTTGAAGCAAATCATTAAAATGGATTGGGTTCGAAATTTAATAAAATATCACAGTTTTGAAATATGGGAGCAGAGTGCCGCGTGGTACAACTCGCGGCTTTCAGCGAGCTGAGGCGCTTATAAAGAAACTTATAATGTTCATAAATAATGTACTATGGTTGATGGCCAAAATTCTTTTTATGCTATATGACATCATCTATTCCAGATAGACCATGTTATTTCACATTACTACTATCGTTGTAAAACCCACTTTAAAATGTATAATGTACTATGTCATGTGTCATATACTACTCATATCCTATTTAACAATATCAAGCACCAATTAATTGAAAATGCAAATATTTAAACTCATAATCATAAAAATAAAAAAAAAAATCAGCTTCACGCTATATCCCGCACACAGCAGGGTAGACAGAGGGAACCTAGTGCTAAGACACTCCGATCCCCACTTTCTGCCAAATTCTGGAAGCAATGCGTGTTGACTGGCAGAACTCAACGCCGCGCTTAACACGACACCAGAGCGAACAAAAGTAAATATAAATTTAAGTAAATATTTCATTCCTCGAGTGGGGATCGAACCCACAACCAGTCGGTTTTTACAGTCACACCTCGTGCCGCTGCGCCACGACTGGCCTCAATCATAAAGTATAATGAATAATAAATTAATTTTAATTTTTTGATTACAGAGAATATAAAAGTATATTTTTTGTTTGATAAAAACAAAACGTTTCCAACTGTTTCTATTAAATTCTCAAATCATAAATTTGATGGAAGTATTTGTAAGAAACAATTAATTATTGCTACTATTGTTTCAGTAATACGTTCGCGTCGGGCCGTCTTGTTCAATTGTCAGTGAACAAATTACTATCACTCTTTAACATTTAATAGGCATTTTAATAAAAAAAATTCAACGTAATTGAAAATGACAACATTTAACAAGTTGACAAGAATTGCGAGAAAATACCAAAAGAATTTCTGTGACAAAATATATATATATATATATATATATATATATATATATATATATATATATATGTGTGTATAAAACTGTTAGCAACAATTTATTGTGTGTGACAGACAACGCGCAGAACGAACCACTGGGATTTATACTTAATATTTATTACGTATAAATATGAAAAATTTTAAGTATAAGGCTAGGGAGTGCAATTTAAAATAAGAGACAAATATCGAAACTCCTATGGGAACGGGAAAGATAGAATTTTCTATTTTACGTCTAGAATTTTGAACAAATGACATCGTTACGAAGTGTTTTTGAAAGTTAAATAAAAAAAGCAATATCGATCTTTCACAATCCGCCTCATTTATTGGGACCAATGGCTTTACGCCAATTACTGTTAACTTATTGTTTCCTTAAAATTTTTTGAAAAAAAATTCTTAATTTATTTATTTTCTTATTTGATTTCTTTTTATAATAATAACAACAATATCTAGATAATTGTAAATAATACAAAGTAAAATTTAAATGTTATTCTTTTCTTAGTTTGGAGAGAGAAAAAATGATTGTTTTGAAAAAGAAAATCTCGCTGACTTTCTTGTGCCAGTTCTTCCCGGGATTGAGGCAGTCACTGTACTGAACTGGTGGTAAATTATTTGATTTTGACTTTAAAATAAACGAGACATTGGATTGCGCCACTATACATCAGCGGAAAGTGAAATAAATAGAAATTTAACTCTATTTTTTCTCTGAAATACTGATGTATCCGAGTGAGCACATAGCGTATTGAGTGGCAGATCTCAGTGACGTAACTTCACTCTTTATTTCGTAACCAGAGCGAAGAAATGGAACTAATCCATTTCCTAGAGCGGAAATCAAATCCACACTCGTCGCTTTTACAGTATACAACAAACATATAAACAAATTTATTTTTATATATAAAGAACCACTAAAATTCTCAACCTTTCTCGTGGTAAGTAGAAGCAGTATTTTCCTTTGAATCCCTTCGTGATTTGTTTACACAGAAACTGCGATTTACATACATTACGCTCGGACTTAGATGTTAGAGGTATAATGGCGGCGGCGGGCTTACTTTGTAATTACATTAAAAGAGATCTAAGGACCTAAAATACTTAATTTTAAACACTTAATTTCAGTTTAGTTTAAAATTAGTGAATTATGTAATTAAGTGACAGATGTTTCTATTAAAACAAAAATAAATGGCATTTTATCTCATATTCCCCCCTATAACTTCGTTGTGGATAGAAATAGCAGTCTAAATTTTAAGTAATCAAGGCAGGCGTTAAAATTTTATTAAATTTAAATCATTAGTTTAAAAAATTAGAACTTGCTAAAATTGCTTCATTCTGATACTCACTAACTGACTGATCATCAAAACTCTAATATACATCTAGTAGACATAGAGGCTTCAAACTTACTACGTAATTCGTGTGTATTTTATAGTGACCATATCAATATTAAAAATCTTTTATGTTTTCAATAACTTTTGATTTGGCAATCGCACTAGGTAATCGAACTTTGTATAATAAGTAACTTTTAAAATATATTGTGTTTTCATGAGTTGGATTTGGTCTATGTATCTACTATAACCCTCTTAGTATTTTTTCATAATACCTATAAAGAAAATAGTAACCCATATTTTCATGTAATTTGTGCATTATACACAAGAGTCCTGTAACTTGACCCCTTGAAGTGGAGGTTGTGGGTTCAAAGCCCACATAGAGAAATTTATTATTTTAATTTCCTAGCTCTGCTAATAAGACAAAGCGCGGTGTTCAACACATAATGTCTTCTGTGTCTGAAAATTGGTTGAAAACGGAGAACAGAGTGTACTAGTTCCCCTATCCCCGCCTACTCAACTATATTCGGGATACAGCTTGTAATTACAAAAACATGTTAACCTTCAACGATCTTTACCTTCAAAGTATTACAAAAACTATACAGTATTTAAAACAAATCTAAATTTATATATAACTTCAATAGACACTCGAAAACCTTATGAAAGAATGGCATATAAGAAACAAAGGATTTTCTATTCGAATAATTACTTTCTTAACAAGATTTTACTTCAATATAATTATATATTTTCGTTTGTTAATTGAAAATACGAAACGTTACTTTGTAATAAGCTTAAAGGTATTTAAGTTTTCATTCTTAAATTTTAGAAACGATATAAATTAATTTGAATAATTAATCAGTGTTCATTGACTTGTGCAGCTAAAATTTGATTTTAGAAGTTTTTTTACGGTCGTCGTGGTGCGACTGTAAACGTGACAGATTGTCAGTTCGATTCCCACTCGGGGGAATTAACTAATTAATAATTATCTTATCGCTTTAGTAACGAGGGCGGGCGCGATATTGAGTGCGGCCAAGCAACACTCAATGCCTTAAGAATTCCGCGGAAAGTGGGTTCCGCTTAGTAAAGTAGTACTCTGCTAATCGGAATAACATAAAACATATATACATTAAAGCATACTAATTCGAATATCTAAATACAATAATCTTAATATAAAAAAAAAATAATAAAAGTGAAAATTTTAACGTTACAGAATCAACAGTGTTTTTAGGTTTAACTATAAATTCTAAGCTCTAATGGAATTCCCAGAAATGTTTTGCTAAGTTAATATTGTTATTGTAAAGTAAAATGCTTGGAAAATACAGAGCAATTCTCAGGAAAAGAAGAGAAGGCAATAATATATCCTCTAATGCATTATAAAATTGGAAAATTTTTATGTGCTATATCTAAAATATTGCCAAATATTTGATCGACTTCAATCGAAGCGTGTCTCAAAGCGACAGAAGACAAGTTGTATTTGAGAAGAAACTTTTACATTTTACAGGTACACAAGTGTCTGGATGAAAAAGGCGACTGGTTGTGGGTTTATTCCCTACTTGAAGAAATGAAATATTTAATTAAATTTATATTTTCTTTTTCTTCGCTCAGGTGTCGAAGCAAAGCGCGGCCTCTTGAATTGGACAGAAAGTGAGAACGAAGTGTGTAAACACAAGCCTACCCTGATGTGTGTAGGATACAGCGTGAAGCTGTTTTTTTTAGTACATTGGATCACGACCACAAGCGTCACGCAGTCAGATATTTTAGAAGATGTTATGAAATTTGGCATGAAGAGAGAACTCACAACACAATTGAAGGAAAAAATACTAAATATTTAGGTATTTCATAGAAAAAATAATTACTAACTTAATTTGTAGTTCATTTCATACAAAATGAGTACATACGTCCGCAAACTTAAGTTTGTGAACTTTTATAAATTGTAAGGGAGAGGTGGAATGAAAGAGCCAGTTTACTAAACGAAGCAAAAAAATATACTTTTAATTAAAGAACATAAGTTTTTTTTCTCTCAAATTATTATTCATTTATTAAACTAGATAATTTCATACGAAATAAGCTTTAAATACAATAAAAAAGCAATAAAATATTCATTTAAAAAAAATGTGTCATTTGGCTCTTTCATAACATTTCGGTATTGAAAGCCACCAAAAGTTATGAAAGAGCCAGTCTTATATTATGAGATGTAATAGTGAAAATTATGCTAAATAATAACAATGCACTATTAAATAAAATCAATTTAATAACCCTTATTAAAAAGTAATGTTTTTTTAAATTATATTAATCATTTTAAGTAAATAATTCTAACAATCTCATATTATTTAAACCAATCTTATTATATTATTTTATTTATATTATTTTTTTTTATATTTTAGAGGCGGATAGTTCTTTTATTAATAAAAATCACGAAAATTAAACTAAATAATAAATTAATAATATCTTCTCAAAAACAACATACTTAAATTATGAGATCTTTTTTTTAAAAAATATTGCTCCATTCAATCATCACTATTTTTATTTGTATTGGACTTTGTTTTGCTTCAGTCTACTTTTTTTTACTTCAGCCAATATGATAGAATCAGACGAATTCGGGTCTGAATTTTCTTGGTTTATTTCGAGTTTTTTGGGATCAGACTTCTCCATAATGAAATATCAGTAGCAAATTATTTAATAATGTTTATTAAGAATGTATATTTATTATAATTATAATTAATTTAAAAAAATCTAATTCGGGATCATGAAAGAGCCGGTTATGAAAGAGCCATCTCTTTCAAGGCCCATCCACCCGGCTCTTTCATAACCTATTCTTTAAAAAAATATAACCTTCAAAATCAC
>JAATLQ010031073.1:0-10209 GCA_013421005.1 Heliconius erato x Heliconius himera | reverse complement strand
AATGTTAAAAAAAATAATATCCTATTTCCCCGAATGGGAATCGAACCCACAACCTGTCTCGCATTTACAATAACACGCTTGTGCTTCTGCGCCACGACTTTTGCGCTTCTGGCCTCATTATATCCTCATCTCATTAAAGTCCAAAATAATATTTTTTGTATTTAACATTGTCGTTGATTTACTTATTCTGACACTATACTATTCATAACATCACGCTTTTTTATTGATACTATTGAGATTTTTCGAAAACCGATAATAATTATTAATACTTTGCCCGATTCGGGAATCGAACGCAAGATCCCTTGCTCGGGAATCGCTTCAACCACTTCACTAGCAAGGCAGTTTATTTCTATACCTTTCCATAACATGAATAACCATTATAAAGTAAATACTGTTATAGTTTATAAATATTATTATTATTACTAACAGCTCCCGCTTGAATTACAGGAATATTTATTTATATAATATTTTTTTTATTTTGGGAAAAAATGGACGATGAATTATTTTAGTAGTATGTAAGTAACTGTATAATATAAAATGATTTTGAAATCACAGGCGCTTAATTATTTTCATATGTATGGATGTATATTCAACAAGAACAATAACTCGAAATAGCAAAGAGATCGCGGTAATAATAGTACGCACACACACACATACACACGCACACACACCTAGCGTCGACGCAGTCTTACTTACATATTTTTGTGATTGGACGAGAACGATACCATTTTAACGATACCTAGCGATACCATAGATTTAACTATACTTGTGCTTAACGATAAAAGTATCTAAATATAAAGGTAAATATTTATCGATACTTTTTCAAGTATCGACACCTAGAGTACGATACCATAGTTTTAACGTGATTTCAAGCCCTGGTACAGACATTGCTGAACTAACCAATGCAGGCGCACGACGATGTCGGAAGTAGGGACCATTACTAATAATAAAACTATAACACGGTGTTAATCATCTTCACAGGCAGCCACAGACTGCTTGCATTTCTTCAGGGACAAAGTACCCTCTTCCCTACCCAACTGGTGACGCTGTAAAAGCCTAGGGCTAAGCCAAGGGCAAGGGCTAACAGCATTATCCTCAAGTTCGAAAAAAAACTATAGCATAATAAAATATAAATACTTTTTCACTCGCACGTCATATATTACCTGAAATATTTACTAAACACAATTAAAACAGTATTTATTATAGATTTCTTTTTAATCTTGTATGGGAATTGCACAATACTTAATAAATTAATATTATTCATAAACAACATTTGTAATCACACTAAATCAGCGTCCTAAATTTATTCCCTACAAATACAATTGAAAGTGGGGAACGGAGTGTCTTAACACTAGGTTCCCTCTGCCTACCCTGCTGTGTGCGGGATACAGCGTGAAGCTAAAAAAAAAAAAAATACAATTGTGTAATTATTTTCCGCTATTGTCTTGTAGTGTATAAATAACCAAATTAAATATAGAATAAAAGAGTTGTATATTAGGTCTCGTCTCATTAACATCGTCGCGCTACTATAGCCCACAATCTATTATTATTTTTTTTCATTTTTTCATTCATTTGCTTGACGCTGTATCCCGGTGCAGGGATAGGCAGAGGGAGCCTAGTGTATAGAAATTCAATTCATTCTGCTACCGGAGAAGCGCCCACAACACTAATGTTAGGACGCGATTTATGTCGCAGATACTAGTACCTTAGAATACATCATCCTCCACATAGTTCCTGTCAAGAACGGATTATTGAAGCACAGGACAAAATTAATAAATATCATTCTTTTAATATCGGTCAGTCAGATATGTTTAAATACTCTAAAAGTAGTAAACCTTACTAGGTATATGGAGTACCTAGTTAGTTAGTTAGTAATGTACATAAAAGATGAAATGGCCAAGGCGGTTGCCACCACCACCTGTTGAAATAGTGGTCCCAGTTTTACAGCCTTCACACGAAGAAATCGAACAGGAGGAGAATAGCGAGAGGGTTTACACGGAAAATATAGACTATATATATAACTTGAGAGGTCGCATTCCGCGTGGTGGTGTGGCAACGGGAGACGAACTCACTAGCCTAAAATACCCTCCACAAGGAGGGAGGAGGTGCATCGATATTAGATTAAAATAGATTTTTTTTCTTTATTTTAATTGAATAGACCTCGAAACTACGGGACCGATTTGGAAAATTCTTTTACAATTAGAGGATTAACGTGTAAAAAAATACCAAAAAAAACTTTTATCGAGTACTCTATGGAAGTTATTGACAATAGAGCAAAGTGATGTACTACAATTTTATAGAAGATATCAATATATACAAAAAAGTTTACGATACTATGTGTAACTATTAGAGCTGTTAGAGAACAGAGCAACTAACGAACAGAGCCGCCATTGTAGTACAGAGGGACATCTAAAAGTATATATATATTATTGTGAAAGAATAAAAAGAGTGTATAATTCCTCTACAGATATACTGTTTTACATTCTTTCATACTGAACAGCTTTAAACTTTGCATACAAAGGTATCCTGTAGTATATCTATTTTTAACAATTATTATTACCAGTACATTATTGATTATTGTTTAATTTTTATCTGAAATAAATAAATATTAAATTTTAATCAAATTTATTTTCTTTAAAAATTAAGAGTGCCCAAAAATGCTATCATTTCTCTATGAATAGTTATAAAGGTCGGTTATTTAATAATTACACCATTCGTACATAACGAATGTTACAATAAAAAGTAAATAAAAACAATTAAACCGATTTCACCGTTCCCGCACCGCGCTCGCGTCTTCGCTCCTTTGATCGGTTAAGTCGCTTCTGAGATAGGCGTCGACAAACAAAAAAACCAACAAACAGACAAAGTTTTTAAATATCATTGTTTCTGGTTCTATTTCTTTGTTAAATGAATAATAATTTTAATGAAAATCGAAAATGTTACAATATGGTTTTAATAATTTTCACTTATAAATTAACTGCGCTGCAAGCATACATTTCTTATTAAAACAGAAACGCTCGTAAACGTAAACGAATTTACAATTTTAAGCGGGCGAAGCCGCGAGCTGGTCGCTAGTTATATGCTATATGTCTTCATTTATCCGCATATATATTACTAGGTCGAGATCCCATTGCTGAAATCTGTAGGAATCTGTTTTTATAATGAAACTTATCTATATTTAAAAATTATACATGATAGTAGAATAGATTACGCTAGGGTTGCCTAGAAGAATCTTTCCGCAATCACCTTTATTTAATTTTTTCATACCTCATTTTTAGAGAAAATTGCACTCATATGTTTTTTATGTGAATCATCATTTGAAAGGCAACCGCATAAGGAATAGGAAAATAATGGTTGCCAGCTCTCAGTCTGCCGCAAAACCAGGGTTGCCTGGTTTAAACAGTTCACTTATAATAATGTTAATAATTGCTCTCATGAGTTTTATGATGAATTATATATCAAATTAAAGCTCTTTTCTTTTCAACACTATAACACATGGTTGCCTGGAAATAACTGCCGCAAGCAAAGGTCGCCATCAGTTGAAATATTTTATTCTGGTTCCGTTTGACTATGAGAATAGACGCAGTCTGCCTTATGTTTTAAAGTAAAAATTTATATAATAGATGGTCAATATTAAAAAAAAATCCCGCACCAGCAGGGTAGGCAGAAGGAACCTAGTGTCTTAACACTAAGTTCCTTCTGCCGGCAATGCCTCCAGGATTCGGTAGAAAGTGGGGAACGGAGTGTCTTAACACTTCGTTCCCCATTTTCTACCGAATTCTGGAGGCATTGCGAAATTGCAAAAATTATATTAGACATGCGAACCCACTAATAGTTACTAATCCACTTCAATTGATTGACTGGAAAAATTCACCTTTTGCACGTCGTCGTCACAAAAAAATATATAAAAAAGGGGGGTCGTAACTAACACTGTCGCCTGGCGCAGTATGGCAGTTCTCCTAAAATTGTTATTTTTAACCAAAAATTATGTCTTTTTTAAAACCAGCGTGTAAAGCCGTAATTTTGCTGTGAGATGTAAGCTTGGACATTATAATGCACGTTTATAGAAGTGGCATCTATGAACAACCCCTATTTATTTTATAAATGGAATTTTTAAAAAATGTGTTAAATCGGACAATGACGATTAGTGTAGAATAATGATAAGCAACTGGAGAAAAATGATGTTGTAGTACCAATAATGATCCTTTACAACAGAATTGAAATGAAATACTTACTTATTTAGCTTCACGCTGTAATACTAGTGGGAAAATCAGAGAGAACGGAACCCCAAACGCTACGGTCTCTATATACCTCTTTCACCTCGTCCACTATCATCAACTTTTCATACATGCCACCTGGGGCGTCCTCATCCTTTTTACGTGATTTTTCTCTTTCATTATCTTTGATGCTGTATTTTCGAAGGTCTATCTTTATTACTGCTCACTTTTTCTTCATTAATCTTTTTTGCTATTCCTTCATCATCAATCCATTGTCACGTTCTATTATATTATCACCGTGAAAAGTATGATTGACTTATTCCTAGCGGATCAGTATACTTAAGGTTAAGTTGTGGACACACGAGTGCTTAGGATGCTATCTTGGGAACTGACCAATATGTAATCGTTGCTATAATAAGGAGTCTGTTTCATTTTGAGGTACGAGACGTCCAAACTTGGAGTCGAATTATCGCATAAGAAGCTGGAAGTTTTAAGATCCATCGATCAAAGAGGAATAAGTACTTGCAAAATATTAGACATCTTTGAAACAGAAAACGGAACTCGTTAGGATCATAAGGCCTCAGATAAATATTTTTAAAAAAGTAAAAGGATATGCTGCAAAGACACCAAACGAAAGTACTGATAAAGATGAAGCGTGAAAGTTCTGAGAAAGAAAGAAATAAAATTTTAACGAGCAATTTTAGTAATTCCTAAGGTTGTTTATTAATTTGCCACACATTTTACAGCAGTGAGCAGGTCGCAGGAGGTCCTAAACCAAGAATTTTTTTTAGATGTTTGACAAAAATATAAGATATTTTGGGAGACTACCTTGGTACAATACTTTAATCGCTTCCCTTTTTGTAAAGTCTGTGACACAAAGTGACATGCGAGGGAAAATTTCCTTCCCAAGGAAAGAAAGATCGGAGCCTATTCTTGCATTTGAAAGAAATGCAGAAAAGACGCACAAGCTTATTGCGGCCGATAACAGAATTAGCGGTGCCTTAGACGCAATGGTGAGGCCGTGAAATAACAGAATAGTTGCACGTTTAGTAACACTGTGCAAAGCTGACGAACGACGCTGATATACGGCAGCGAAACGTAGGTGTTGCAAAAGAAGAATGAAAGAAACGTAAGATATGTAACATTAAATCCCTCGTAACTAGTTATGTAATATATCCCAAATTGTATGGGTTGCCGAAAATACACAATAAGACTAAACTGACTGTATCTTCAATAGTTAGCCAAATCGGTACGCCGAGGTATAAACTCAACATGCCATGGACTCTTACCATTTTGTTTGTGGGCTGAAAGATCTTAAGGTAGCTAACAAAGAAACCATACTTACATACTTCAATAGTGAATCTTACCCACGTTTATCTACCATTGGCAAATCTTTATTTCAAAGAGCCTACCAATTCTGCGACGCTGTACACCTAGGGGACGAGCTTTGATGGGTTAAGAATGCCTTTCATCAGAGCAAGATGCCTACTCCCCTCCAGCGTTATCAGAAGACCCTAAGTAGAAAGACAACCGGGACTTCTATCATATGTAAAACAACTTTTGAAACAGACAGAATTGCAACATTTTAAGAGCATTGTAAGAGAAAAGCTTACATTAAAACTATATTTAAGTCTAACAAGAAAGTAAATTCAATTCTTAAGACCAGTGAAACGTAATTTACCTCTGCAGTGTGTAGAGCTATAAAAACTAGATAGTAACTGAGATTTAAAATAAATTGTTCAAAAAAGGGGAAGCATCGGTATTGGGAGAATGTTCGATGTCAAGAATGGACATGCATCGAAGTCAGCTGCGTCTGGGTAAAGAGCGGATAAACCTAACCATAATATCGGGTGTTATAACTCCCAAACCCTCGCTCGCGAGAAAAGATATATACAGAGGTCACGAAAAAACATGGCATTTGTAAAGATATTGACGAGTGGTGACAGTTGATAAAATAAAACATACAGAGAGTAGAGCTGTTGGCGCTCTGTTCTCTCTGACTACCCCGCTAGGGATAAAGTGAGATGTAAAAAATAAAGAATAATGAAAAAAATTAACAAAAACCACTAAAGAATATTAATAGAAATCGATAAATTTAAAATATATTTTATTAACTCTAAATATAAAATTTAAGTTGAAGTAGCTTATTTTTGCACTGTTCTATATGCTAAAAACAGTAATATTATTTATAACGTTTCCATTACACTGAAACTAAATGGCATGGAAGTGATATAGCAAGAAGATTCAGAAAAATAAAATCCGAGAAATATTCACGAACAAAATTTAGGTATTACGTAAATTTTTAGTCATACCTGGTTTAAACATTAAAAATTCTTCACACGACGCATCAGTGAGTACTAGAACTATTAGAAATATGTCTAAGATTCAGGACTACAGCCTGAAATCAGAGCCATTCGTCTACTATAAAAGCTAATAATCATTGTCTTCGGCTACTTTTCTTCCAGCGTCATTGCCATCTTTTACTATTTTACTACCAATGACGTCGCAACCAATGATGTTTTTACGTTGGAATTTTTCGATTCATGTGCTAAAATTAGGAGAATCCAGTTTAAGACGTATTTAAAAAAATGTTAAAGCATCCGTGGCGGCAGTTGCACCGTCGGAAATTAAAGCTCTGCATGCTAACATTATTATAAGCCAAAATAAACACTACGTTAGATAACGTATTTTCGTGGCAATATTTAAAACAAAAACTCGCTCGATCAATGACCCCATTTTTATAAACTTTTTTTGCGATCGATTTTTGTGTAGCTACACCTAAATTATAAGCACGTTTTATTATTAAAACCTTTAAATATGTACTAATTTCATTAAAAATAGCAAATAAAGTTAATATAGTTTAATTACGAATATTTTTGAAAATAAATTAGCTAAGAACACACCAAATCTCCACGTAAAATATTCAATTTTTTGAAGGTTTTTTCTTAAAATATATTTTTGTATATACTAAATCATCAAACTTGTCTAGACGCCTTGTTTATTATTTAGTTAAGTATTTAATATGATATTCATCTTATTAAAATTATTTACTATTAATGAGTAATCACAAGGAAATTGAAATTTGTGCGTTTTGGAGAACTGCCAAGTAGCGTGAGCAGGCCTTCCTTGAGCGGGAGCGACTAGAATCGCTCCATACAACGCACTATGGGCAATTGAGGTCTGTATCAGATCAAAAATCGATACCTTTTTTATTTGTTAATATAAACAATTGAATTTTTGCACAAGCATAAAGTATAAAATAGCGCTTTAGGTAACGTTCAGATATTATACTTTTATTGGAGTATATATACATTAAAAAAATAATGAAAAGAATAAAATAATAATTTTCTTAGTCCACACTACTTATAGTAGTAATAAAAATGTATTATTAAATTAGTTTATTAAAAAACAATGTTTCTTAAGCTGTTATCTATTTAAGTAAGAAATTACGCGTACACATATACTTATTTAATAAAATCTCATTCTTCAGAATAAATATACGTAACTTATAAATATATTTATTTGAATTTCAATAAAATTATTAATAAGTAATTGAACATTATAAATAATTAATACTTCATATGTCGCTGAATGAATAATGTTAAGAATATATAAGAGAGAGAGAGAGAGAGAATATTCGATCCGCCATTTTGTGATACGCATACGGAGCTGGATTATACACAAGAGATAGCAATATATTTTAACAGTATGAGTGAGCGAGACGGTAAACGTAAATATGTGTATAGAGAAGTGATTGTAAATCCGTTTCTCTGTAAAAGCGACCAATCAGGACCAGCGCTTTAAGAGTTACAATGTTTCGATTACAGCAGTGATTCTCAACCACTGTGCCGAGGCACTTTTGTGTCAAATTCCAAAAGTGTGCCGCCAAATTTTGCAAATATATAATAATGTTAATATTATAAAATTATATTATTTAAAAAGAATAATATTTTTAACATGAATTTTTAAATCAACAAAAAAATTAATTAGATGAAATTAATTAAATTCAGATTAAAATAATTAAAAATAAGATATGAGAGTAGCATTGTCATTTTTACGACCAAATATGAATGAAATTTCGCATTAAAAATATTTTTTTATTAGCTTGTAATTAATTTCTTATAATATTCTTTATTGTACTAAAATATACATAAGAAAACAACAATAAAACATTTAGATCACAAAGGTGGACTTATCTCTATAAGAGATCTCTTCCAGCCAACCAGTGGAAGTGGATGAGTAACAAGTAGCGGGTAATTCCTTAATAAACATTTAGTTATTATTGTAGTATATATTAGTTTATTTCGTATATTTATATTTTTTGTCAAACTATTTATGCAGTGTGTTGTAGTAAGTAAATAATTTTTATCTTTTTCTTTGAGTGCCGCCAAATTTTGAAATCGTTAAATATGTGCCGCAACAAAAAAAAGGTTGAGAATCACTGGATTACAGTATCGCAAAAGAAAATGACGACCTAATAAACGGTTTTTATAATACTTACGGTGACGTGCCATGTACTGTGCGCCCACCAAAACAAGCATTTAAAATTTACCGCCCTCAGATGGACGGGAAATTCCAAATTTGGCTTTAAATTGGTTTTTATACGAAAGCCAGAATGATTGGTATAATAATCTCTATATATAATAAAAGGATAGAAAAGTCAATTCTGTACATGAAAGATATAAAAAAAATAAAAATTAGGTCGGTTTATATGTCGATTATAGGACCCAAAAAACCACTCAGCAGAATTCTTGTCTGTCTGTCTGTCTGTCTGTTTGTTTGTTCGTCAATCACGCAAAAACTACTGGACAGAAATTGATGAATTTTTGCATGGTATTAGCCTAGGGTCTCAAGATACATTTTTTTTGGGTTTCATTCCGAATTCCATTATAGTTTTATTTAAAAAAAATAA
The DNA here is from genome assembly GCA_013421005.1 of Heliconius erato x Heliconius himera. Classification (NCBI taxonomy): domain Eukaryota; kingdom Metazoa; phylum Arthropoda; class Insecta; order Lepidoptera; family Nymphalidae; genus Heliconius; species Heliconius erato x Heliconius himera. Next base: position 1,080 of record JAATLQ010031073.1, on the reverse strand, counting down.
AAACTGAAAAATGTAAATTACTTAAAATATCGATAACTACTGTATGAAATTAATTTATTTTTAGCATGGTAATAGTTCAAAGCCTAATTCAACTTATACAATAGTTTTTATCATGGAGTATAAAGAAATTTTATCAGAAAAAATAACATAATTATATTTTTTTATAAAAAAAATCGACTTCTTCAATTTCAACCGGATTTCATACTCTGAACTTAACCAAACTTTCACCAAGCTATCCTTTATATGTACCCTTTCTAATAAAAAAAGAATCATTAAAATCGGTTGAGTTGATATTTAGATATTCGTCCATTTGTCGTGCACATACATAATGTAAATTTGAGATTTATATGATTTTCTCATAGCTACCATTGTCGGAAATCAACTAAATTCCAATAGAATTATACGGGACGCACTAGCTTCCAAATAAAAAAAGAATCATCAAAATCGGTTCACACAGTCAAAAGTTCTGAGATAACAAGGATAAAAAATACAGTCGAATTGATGAGCTCCTCTTTTAAGAAGTCGGTTAATAGAAATTTGACATAATTAAATTACGATTATTTTATTTAACCACAATTAAAAAGAAAAAGTAAATTGAGGCCGTTCGTCGCACAGGGGCACAAAGTGTAACTGTAAACTGGTTGTGGGTTCGATTCCCACTTGAGGAAATGAAATATTTATTTAAATTTATATTTCCATTTCATCGCTCTGGTGTCGAGGCAAAGTGTGGCGTTGAGTTTCACTACTCAGCACGCAATGCCTACAGAATTCCGCGGAAAGTAGGAAACAGAGTGTCTTATCACTAGGTTCCCTCTGCCTACCCTGTTGCGTGTGGGATACAGCGTGAAGCTGAAAAAAGAAGTACAATTAATATTTGTTTAGTCTACCATAATTATTATTTTAAGCGTCAACGTTAGTGACATTAACAAAAATAATAAAGTAGGTATATTTGTCGGGACTAGCTCAAATGGCGATGTCTACAGTAGTATGGATTCGTTGGTTCTGGCGCAAGCGCCAGAACCAACGAATGCCAGTGTGCCAGACCCCGCGAGTCGATGCGTCGGAACTAAAAAAAAAAAA